>JBBGZY010002908.1:0-128022 GCA_037952925.1 Lithobates clamitans | reverse complement strand
TATCCATAGGGTCTCACCAAGTACTTTAGCTGGTTCCTAAAAAACGTGAGGTCCACCTGGCTTTGGCCTTCCCTTTGTCACTTGCAACTTTTATCTGTGTTTCTTTCCTTTGGATGGAGGGTGTGGGGTCCGGGGTCCTACCATGAAGTCTAGGGGGAGGGATGTGTGGCCATCAGATTCCTTCCTCTAATGGTCCAGGTGGGGGAGGGGGGTGTTCTCTTTGGCCCTCACCTATTACGCAGTGGTGGGCTTCGGATGACCAAGAGGAGAGGGGTCTGCCAGGCCTTTTGGATAAGTGGACCACACGTGAGCCCTGCCCCTGTCAGGAGCCTTGTGCCCCCAGGGGATCAGGGAAGGTCCCACTTCTCCGTGAGGTGGACTAGAGTCACACCCTTAAGTGCACTTTTTTTGGGGGGGGGGGGGATTGGAGTTAAGGCCCCTTTCACACTTGTGCGACCTGAAAGTCACACGATTTTGCCGCAACTTGTAGCAATTCCTGTGTAATCTTGAGGTCTATGGACCTCAAGGGGCATAAAAGTCGGCCTAAATAGTGCAGGGACTGCGACTTAAAGTCGCACAGATATGAACGGTACTCATTGGAAATACGACTTGTCATGTGACTTTGAAGGACAAGTGTGGAAAGGAGCCCAAGAGGTGCTTTTATTTTTCAGAGCTTTCTGTGCACTTTTTTTTTTCATGATTGACTTATAGTGAGTGACAAAACATTGGACTACGAAGCTCCGTGAAAAAAAATATAGTCATAGCAGGTTGATGAGCGGGGGAGGGAAGATCCAGGGAAGGTAAAAGTACGAGCAGAAAAAAAAATTCAGCTTTCATTTTTTTTACAATCGCAAAAGCAGAAAAGTGTGAAAATAGAAATGTAAAAAATAAAATAGAATGTTTATGTAAATTGTACAGATGGTAGAAGACTTCCTCCTCTCCCTAATTCTCCGGTATCTCTCTCTCAGAGTCCGCCGCTCCTCAGGGACAAAACTTTCCTTTCCTCAAAGTGAAAATTGTAAGTAGATTTTCCAAATGGAAAGCAATTTCATGATCCACTTTCCTTCCCCTAAATTGCCATCTTAGCCGGCAGCGAGGCTGAAAGGTGATTGACTGACGGGACCTGGACGCAGCCGGCACACTTGGGCGCCTCACGTCTGCCGGTGGGAGGTAGATTGGGTTTGACGTGAACTTCTCTGCAAAGAAAGCAACCTGAGGAGGATTTCTAGTGTCAGGAAAGATTAGAGCGGCTGTCCTTTCACTGCTACAACCTGGAACAATTCTGTAAAAAATGGCCGCACAAAGGTTAGACGGACCTGAGATCTGCTGACATACAACGTTATCCCAACACCTGGACGGTGACGGTACAATCGGCACCTGGAAGGCTTCCCCCTGTAGGAGACACACTGGCTCCCCCCCATCTGTATCACATATCGAGGGGCGCACACACACACACACACACACACGGAGCTCTCCACTTGCTCACATTTCCTCTCTCACCTACAATCCAACCGGACAGTTTCCTCAAGCTGGCGTTATCACTCCCTCTAACCACTCTTGGCAGGCAATCTAATTTTCCCTGAAAAGGTCACCGCCATTTTAACTGCCTTTCAATCACATTAAGCACGCTATTGCCTGTGCTTAGAGGCATGTGCCTTTCCTGCTCCTGGCTGAGGTGCGATCAATAGACTGACATACTGCTCACTTCGCGCTCATGTCTCCTCCACACCGAGACGCATCCGACAACTTCCAAATAGTATTTATTACGTTTGTCCCATCGGTGGACACGCACAGCAAGATAAAAGTGACATTACAAGAATGTATGTGGGATCTAATGTATACCGTGACCACCCAGGACCACAAAGGTTGTCATCTGACAGCGAATGTATAGGACCAGCTGTGTGCTGATAGGACGAGGACAGAGCCAATAGACTGAAATCCAACATAGGACCAGCTCAGTGCTGATAGGACAGGAATAGAGGAGCAAAGCCAATAGACTGAAAGCCAACATATAGGACCAGCTCAGTGCTGATAGGGCAGGAACAGAGCCAATAGACTGACATCTAACATTTAGGACCAGCTGAGTGTTGATAGGACAGGAACAGAGGAGCAGAGCCAATAGACTGACATCTAACATTTAGGACCAGCTCAGTGCTGATAGATGTCAGTCTATTGGCTCTGTTCCTGCCCTAACATAGGACCAGCTGAGTGCTGATAGGACAGGAACAGAGCCAATAGACTGACATCTAACATATAGGACCAGCTGAGTGTTGATAGGACAGGAACAGAGCCAATAGACTGACATCTAACATATAGGACCAGCTGAGTGCTGATAGACTGAAATCCAACATATAGGACCCACTCAGTGCTGATAGGACAGGAATAGAGGAGCAGAGCCAATAGACTGAAATCCAACATAGGACCAGCTCAGTGCCGATAGGACAGGAATAGAGGAGCAAAGCCAATAGACTGAAAGCCAACATATAGGACCAGCTCAGTGCTGATAGGGCAGGAACAGAGCCAATAGACTGACATCTAACATTTAGGACCAGCTGAGTGCTGATAGGACAGGAACAGAGGAGCAGAGCCAATAGACTGACATCTAACATTTAGGACCAGCTCAGTGCTGATTGATGTCAGTCTATTGGCTCTGTTCCTGCCCTAACATAGGACCAGCTGAGTGCTGATAGGACAGGAACAGAGCCAATAGACTGACATCTAACATATAGGACCAGCTGAGTGCTGATAGACTGAAATCCAACATATAAGACCAGCTGAGTGCTGATAGACTGAAATCCAACATATAGGACCCACTCAGTGCTGATAGGACAGGAATAGAGGAGCAGAGCCAATAGACTGAAAGCCAACATATAGGACCAGCTCAGTGCTGATAGATGTCAGTCTATTGGCTCTGTTCCTGCCCTAACATATAGGACCAGCTAAGTGCTGATAGGACAGGAACAGAGCCAATAGACTAACATCTAACATAGGACCAGCTGAGTGCCGATAGGACAGGAATAGAGGAGCAGAGCCAATGCAGACTGAAATCCAACATATATTCCATTGACTGCGATGTGAGCCAATGAGGAGCGAGAGACCAGGATCGAGATTGGGGCTCAGGCAAGTATTAAAAGGTACGTGGGGGAGGGGGGGGGGTCCTGGTTACTGCACCCAGGTTTTTGTTTTTTTTTTACTTTAATGCATAGAATACATTAAGGCAAAAAAACTTGAACATTCAGAACCACTTTAAAATGTCCTTCTAACACCCACCCCTGACCCACTTATACTCACCTGGTCTGCAATTCACCATCCCTGTGCTGCTATCAGAGCTGATAGAAAACATCCGATACATCCAGCTTTGGGGGAGCATATGACCCCCCTATAACCTGAACACTACAGTGCTGTGCATGCAATCAGTGGAGGAGTCAAGCAGCATATCCCGAACCATTGTCCCGCCAATCACTGACAGGCTTATTTTCCAAGCAAAATCAGCACGCACCAGGCGTCCCTCTGTGCTGAACGCGGCTCTATGTCGTCTCCTTTTATGTGCGTTAAGCCATTTAAGGGATGACAGCGCTTTCCTCCTGAGCACAGATAACACTATTGGTTTTAGATTCACTTTACAGATTTTCTCTGCAGCAGAAAGAAAACAAATTCTCTACAAAGGAAGCAGAACTTCAATGAGGACATTAAACGGAGTCCATAGAGAAGGAGCATTCAGCAACACATCAGCTCTCCAAATGTGGAATATGAACACTGAATGTCACATCAGCGGCTTCTCTATACAAAAACACCTAAACATTCATTTCTGTACAGCCAGGAATAAACGTTCAATGTTATTTGTTGTTTCTTCACAACACTGAATACAGTTTACTTTGTGTAAAGGGGCTCTGCAGACATGCACATTATTCCTGTTACATGTGTCACTTTGTATTAAAAAGAGAAATATAGGATATAAAAAAACAAAAACATACTAGATGGCTGCAGGATCGATCCGATGCTGCATCTGTCCCCCGCTGCCTTTACCCTGAGTAAAGAGCGATCAAACACTGCCGATTACACAGTTCTCAGTGAGCGGTCACTGTCAGTCACCGCTCTCTGCCCCTGCAACGCTCACTGGAGTGCTGGGCTGTGGAGGGGGTGGGAGCAGCTGGCTTAGGCTCTCAGTAAGCTGAGAGGCTGAGCCAGCTGCTGGTAATGCATCTGGATGGATCCCTTCATTATTGTCAGGATCCCTGTAGAGTCTGGGTCGCAGGAGAGCAGAAAGAAATGCACTCTTGTGACCCACAGGAGAAGTATGGCCAAAAAAGCTTTGGCATTGCTCCTCCATTAATCAGGTGTGGATTTTGGGTGTACAATACGAGATAAACAAAAAAAAACTTTATCTAGAATACAGAACAGTCTGCTGTGTCTATAAGAGATCGTGTAGTAATATTCCTATTGCTACATTGTAACTACTCTGGTTCCTTCGTAGAAGATCAAAGTGGTGACCTTTGCAGCATACTTGCAGGTTAAAAAATATTAAAAAAAAATAACTGCCTCTATTCTGCCCTTATTAATCCTCTGTTACCCATATTCAGCTATCGTTAAAGTGTTCCTAAACCCAGGAGCCTGCATTCACTATATCTGCTCCCCCCAATCACATGCACTCCCCCCCCCCCCCAAAAAAATAGCAATACACACCAAACTGAGCATGTGCAGAATGTCTCCAAGACTCTGTACTATCAGGAGATGGATTGGGGACTGTGGAAGAAGGGGAGGATCCGAGAAGACAGGCTCAAACAGCCTTTTTACACAATGCACAGGATTAACCCCTTCCACAGCGAGTATAACAAGCATGCTTTAGGCTGGGTTCACACTGATGCAGCTGTGGGTCACAGCAGGGGGTCTGGTGCGTCCCTGTACACCGATTCAGATTTTTACCCAAATTCGCACCTGAAACGAAGCCAAAGACGTACAGGTCCAATGCGGACCGCGGCCGCCCACGAAAGTGTGTGAACCAGCCCCATTAAGAGCCGGTCACACTCTCATGTCATGCGTATTGGATGCAGAGAAAGCCGCATCCAATTCGCATCAGCGTGAACCCAGCACATACAGACTGATTTTACACTTGTGGATTTAGTAACACTTTAACCTTTCTTCTTAGCGGCTATGTGACTGTGGATCCCCCCCCCCCCCCAATTTAGATCACTTTTTTTAACCACTTGCTCACCGGGCTCTTTCACCCTCTTACTGCCCAGGAGAATTTTTTACATTTCAGCGCTGTCACAATTTGAATGACAATTGTGCAGTCATGCAACACTGTACCCAAAAGATATTTTTATCATTTTTTTCACACAAATAGAGCTTTCTTTTGGTGGTATTTAATCACCACGGGGGGTTTTAGTTTTTTGCTAAACAAAAAAAGACCGAAAATGTTGAAAAAAAAACAAACAAAACGTTTTTCAAATTTTGTTCTAAAATTTTGCAATTTTTCTCCTTCACTGATAGGCGGGCACGTCCCTCTAAGAGAAGCCAGTTACCGGCTTTATTCTTGCTGACAGCATGAAAAAAATAAAAAAGTAACCAGCTTCTGCTTACTTCCGTGATAAGCTGTGATTGGCCCTGAAGAACTCAGCGATCACAGAGCGCGCCGCGAGAGCGGGAGGATATATATGGACAATGCTGGACAATATTGCCACGAGAAAGCCCCGTTTACATTCTCCCACCTGTGCACCCCCCATCCCATTGATTTGTGGCACTCCCATCCTTATATATACACTTTCCAGCCACTCCGGGGATCTCTGGGAAAACCCATCTGACAGACAGCAGAGTTCAGGAGTTGCACTTCTGGGTCCAGTCAGTGTTTTACCAAAAAACTTTTTTTTTAGCAAACAGATCTCAGTTGGAAGCCGAGAAGATAAAAGAAGCTGAAAAATGAAAGGAAGATTCCATTGCTGTGTGTGGAGGTGAAGTTCCCTCGTCTCCCAGCTAATACTCAGGTCCAGAAAACAGGAAGTCACACATGAATAATGGGCGACAGAGAGAAGAGGGTGAATGGGGGATAACAAAAAATGAGCAGGGAGAGACCAGAAGAAGTGCACGGTGGTACCTACCGCGGAATCCACCTTCCAGAAGGGTTGTGGCTCGAATCCTCTTCTGCCCGCACCATTCGTACTCTTCAAACCGATGACCGTTCTCATTCTCTATGTCTACAGAGTCATCTTCATTCATGCTGGACTCTCTCTACAACGAGGCAGAAACGGCAGCTCAGTACACGGGCCGCATACATCCACAACTACACAATGTACTACTAATATAAAGAGCCATCAGAGGATCAGCTGAGAGGTATGAGGACAGAAGAGGCTGGACACTAGAGGCCGAGTTATGAGGACAGAAGAGGCTGGACACTAGAGGCCGAGTTATGAGGACAGAAGAGGCCGGACACTAGAGGCCGAGTTATGAGGACAGAAGAGGCCGGACACTAGAGGCCGAGTTATGAGGACAGAAGAGGCCGGACACTAGAGGGCGAGTTATGAGGACAGAAGAGGCCGGACACTAGAGGGCGAGTTGTGAGGACAGAAGAGGCCGGACACTAGAGGGCGAGTTATGAGGACAGAAGAGGCCGGACACTAGAGGGCGAGTTATGAGGACAGAAGAGGCCGGACACTAGAGGGCGAGTTATGAGGACAGAAGAGGCTGGACACTAGAGGGCGAGTTATGAGGACAGAAGAGGCCGGACACTAGAGGGCGAGTTATGAGGACAGAAGAGGCCGGACACTAGAGGGCGAGTTATGAGGACAGAAGAGGCCGGACACTAGAGGCCGAGTTATGAGGACAGAAGAGGCCGGACACTAGAGGCCGAGTTATGAGGACAGAAGAGGCCGGACACTAGAGGCCGAGTTATGACAGAAGAGGCCGGACACTAGAGGCCGAGTTATGAGGACAGAAGAGGCCGGACACTAGAGGCCGAGTTATGAGGACAGAAGAGGCCGGACACTAGAGGGCGAGTTATGAGGACAGAAGAGGCCGGACACTAGAGGCAGATTTAGGAACAAAAATGGTCACTCAGTAGCATCATACTAAGTCCTTCTTGGTCAAAATTCCATTTGCAGAACACTAAATTCAATGGACTGGTAATGGGGCCAACAAGGGAGGTCAGTAACAGGTCCAGCGCTAGGCAGGAGAGCTGACAGTCTACAGGAGTCCAGCGCTAGGCAGGAGAGCTAACAGTCTACAGGAGTCCAGTGCTAGGCAGGAGAGCTAACAGTCTACAGGAGTCCAGCGCTAGGCAGGAGAGCTAACAGTCTACAGGAGTCCAGTGTTAGACAGCAGAGCTAACAGTCTACAGGAGTCCAGCGCTAGGCAGGAGAGCTAACAGTCTACAGGAGTCCAGTGTTAGGCAGCAGAGCTAACAGTCTACAGGAGTCCAGTGTTAGGCAGGAGAGCTAACAGTCTACAGGAGTCCAGTGTTAGGCAGGAGAGCTAACAGTCTACAGGAGTCCAGTGTTAGGCAGCAGAGGTGATAGACAGGGAAGTGACAGAAGATAGCGGGCGACCAGAATCACCTCCCGGTTCCTCTACCTTAGCCAGACACAGTTCCACATGTCTACTCATCTCCTCCTCCGATCCAGACAACGGCCGACTGCAGAGCGGACATACCTGTCCCTCATCTTGCTTTCGCCGTTTCATCTTCCCAATCCGGGCTGGTGGATGCAGAAAAAAAAAAGAAAGAAGAGAAAAATAAATAAACAACGTTAAATGTCAGCACCCCTCTTATAATGAACAAAGGTCTCACTTTCACAAACTGATACAAAATCAATGGAGCGCACAGGGCAAATCTTTACGCCAGGATTTTAGGACAGAGAATAAAATTATCACCATAAAGGGTCTATCCACCCAAATACACTTTTATAATTTTGAGGACTCCATAGAGGACATATCTGAGCTTTATTTTCCAGAAAAGTCACCTGCTGTGTTTATAATTTGGGGGGGGGGGGTTCCCACCATCCCTGCTGAGATTTAATAATATGGAAAATAGAACATGAGGGGGGGGGGGGTGGCTGAGGACAGTAAAGGGGGGGGGGCGGCATTGAAGATAGTAAAGTAAAAAGGGGGTTGGGGGTGGTTGGGGACAGTAATGTGACATTCCTAATCAATTGTTTGGTATAAAGAGGAAAAAAAAAAAAATGAGAGAATCGGTTCCCATGTACTACAAAGCAGAGTCTTCTACGTCCGAATCATCACACTCCATCTCCGGAGAGGAAAGTTCTCGAATCCGGCAAAAGATTTATACAACCTTCCTGGAAAGTCACTTTTCACATCCAATCAAAAAGAAAAAGAAGGAGAAGACGTTCCCGGGGGCGCGGGGTGACCGCACAGCCATCCTGCGAGGGGAATTGCTTAAAAGAACAGGCGAGTGAGACCGGGCGATGGCTAATTAATAACGATGGGCGCAATCATTTCTAATTAGCTCACTAATCCCTCAGTCTTGATCTACTGTCGGCGGATCGGCCCGCGTTTCCCACCTTCCCCAACTAATCAAAAGTGAAGAAACGAGGAATGGTAATAGCGCCGGTCGGGAAAAGATAATGTAATTCATCCGCGGAAAAAAAAAGAGAGAAAAAAAAGAAAAAAGTGGCGGCGGGGAAGAAAAAGTCTACTTAATGCGATCTTTTGTTATTATTCAAACCTTCTGCCTGCAGGTGAAAAGCTGAGCGCTCATAATGTGAACATTACACTAAAAAAAGGTCGTCACATCATTAATGTGAGAAGTTCAGGTGTGAGCGCCCCCCACCCCCCGTACTACCAGCCGGGACACGCAATTACCACCCCGCCAGAAAAGGTCAGAGGATTTTATCGCAGTGGCAGCTATGGATTATTCAATGTCATAAAACATGCTTTCTACACACAGGAAGAGAAGAAGACAGACAAACATGTGTAAAACCAGGGGGGGGGGGGGGCAGAGAGGAGACAAACGTATAACATGGGGGCTACAAGAAATGGGCCTTAATACAAAATCTACACAGCGATTCGTTCAAAAAGCTGTGAAAAAAGGAAAAAAAAAAAAAAAAAAAAGTATCCTCTTAGGGGGCAACACGCGCCCCCCCCGGGTTTGACCCCAGCTAAGGGCAACGTGGCCCCCCAGGAACGATGACACTCAGACAATGCAAAGCAACCTCTTAAAAAGTGATACTAAAATCTAATAGTTTTTTTTCATTTTTTCAGCAGCCGAATCTCTCGTGCAACATCACTGGATCTGGACGGAGCTCAGGTAAGTATTGGGGGGGGGGGGAGGGGCTGCTGCACACAGAAGGCTTTTTATCTTAATGCAGAGAATGAACTGTCTGCTTTTACAACCCCTTTAATGGCACCTGTGCCGAGGGGCCGACCTCCTGCATCAATGCATCAGACTGACTGATTATCTGTGCGGCCGATATTCACTTTTTTTGAAGTATCGGTCACAAACTTAGCGATATTGCTTCAAGGGGTTGTACCGGGGTGATGTATCTGCAGGCGTCGCCCCGGTACCGTTCCTCAGAACAGTCAGCTTTCTTGTAATAACAACTGACGTGGCTCAGCAGGCGCTCGGCTATTACAAGCAGCGGGAGGGTACGCCCCCCCCCCCACCGCCCCATTGGGAGGCCCATGTGACCAGCCGGCACGTCTGCCCGCTGGCCGAAGACTCAAACAAAGCCGATCTGGATCTAGTAACCTGGAAGCGACGTCATGACATCACTTCCGGATTGCTGGTATCCTAAAGGCGCCAGTTTTAAAAAAACGAAGTATTCAAAAACGTTGATCTTGACTTTTGAGGACTTTCAAGTGCAGAGGAGGAGTCTGGGGTCTTATAGACCCCAGATCTCTCCATAAAGAGGACCTGTCACCTCCTATTACTGTCACATGGGATGTTTACATTCATTATAGACCCCAGATCTCTCCATAAAGAGGACCTGTCACCACCTATTACTGTCACATGGGATGTTTACATTCATTATAGACCCCAGATCCCTCCATAAAGAGGACCTGTCACCTCCTATTACTGTCACATGGGATGTTTACATTCATTATAGACCCCAGATCTCTCCATAAAGAGGACCTGTCACCTACTATTACTGTCACATGGGATGTTTACATTCATTATAGACCCCATATCTCTCTATAAAGAGGACCTGTCACCTCCTATTACTGTCACATGGGATGTTTACATTCATTATAGACCCCAGATCTCTCCATAAAGAGGACCTGTCACCTCCTATTACTGTCACCTGGGATGTTTACATTCATTATAGACCCCAGATCTCTCCATAAAGAGAACCTGTCACCTCCTATTACTGTCACCTGGGATGTTTACATTCATTATAGACCCCAGATCTCTCCATAAAGAGGACCTGTCACCTCCTATTACTGTCACCTGGGATGTTTACATTCATTATAGACCCCAGATCCCTCCATAAAGAGGACCTGTCACCTCCTATTACTGTCACATGGGATGTTTACATTCATTATAGACCCCAGATCTCTCCATAAAGAGGACCTGTCACCTCCTATTACTGTCACATGGGATGTTTACATTCATTATAGACCCCAGATCTCTCCATAAAGAGGACCTGTCACCATCTATTACTGTCACATGGGATGTTTACATTCATTATAGACCCCAGATCTCTCCATAAAGGGGACCTGTCACCTCCTATTACTGTCACATGGGATGTTTACATTCATTATAGACCCCAGATCTCTCCATAAAGAGGACCTGTCACCCACTATTACTGTCACATGGGATGTTTACATTCATTATAGACCCCAGATCTCTCCATAAAGAGGACCTGTCACCTCCTATTACTGTCACATGAGATGTTTACATTCATTATAGACCCCAGATCTCTCCATAAAGAGGACCTGTCACCGTCTATTACTGTCACATGGGATGTTTACATTCATTATAGACCCCAGATCTCTCCATAAAGAGGACCTGTCACCTCCTATTACTGTCACATGGGATGTTTACATTCATTATAGACCCCAGATCTCTCCATAAAGAGGACCTGTCACCTCCTATTACTGTCACATGGGATGTTTACATTCATTATAGACCCCAGATCTCTCCATAAAGGGGACCTGTCACCTCCTATTACTGTCACATGGGATGTTTACATTCATTATAGACCCCAGATCTCTCCATAAAGGGGACCTGTCACCTCCTATTACTGTCACATGGGATGTTTACATTCATTATAGACCCCAGATCTCTCCATAAAGAGGACCTGTCACTGCAAATTACTGTCACATGGGATAAAAATATACACATGGGAGATATATATATATATATATATATAAAATTAAAAGGACAGTGAAAAAAATTTAAAAAAAAGTTTAAACCTACAGAATATCGGCACCTGATATCTGCTATCAGACTGAGAAGCGGCCGATACCTAGACTGGCTGCTCAACACAGGTCCCAGTACAGAGTGGTGTAATAGCGATGTCTATACAGGGATTTCCAGCTTCTAGAGGGATTTTTTTGCCATCTGTGTCCCTCTGAGTCGATGACAACAGGAAGTGAAAGGAAGTTACCCTCTTAGTTGGCTCATGGGAAGATGGAGAAACATAGAAAACTGACGGCAGAAAGAGAAGACCACCAAGTGGTCCATCGAGTCAACTTTTTTTTTTTTTTTTTTACACCTGATGTCCCAGGGTGACAACTCTCACTCACCATTCTTTATCAGGACAGAACTACAGAAAACTTCCTCTCCTCATCTTTCTGTAGTTCTCAGCGATAACTTGGTACAATGTAACAGATAACTTCCTGTGCTCTGCACTCTTCTCTGCTCACAAGATTTCTGGCAGCATTAACAGGTTGTTTTTGTATGTTGCCATGAGTAAGCGCTAGCTTAGTGTGAAACGCATTAGCGGGTTTTTGTAACTTTTTTTCACCCGACAGGTGGTCTTTCAGTAGTGCGGCTGTGCAGGCCTTTGTTGTGACAGTATTTGTTTTGTACTTGTATATGTAAAATGTATTGTTATTCTGTAGAGGAGATGTCAGAGCATGCACAGGACGGGGGGGGGGGGGGTTGGGGGAGGCGTTAGGCTCCGCCATTGTCAGCACAGCTCTGAAGCTCCCTTTCATGATCAGGGTTGGCCG
Source organism: Lithobates clamitans (assembly GCA_037952925.1). Lineage (NCBI taxonomy): Eukaryota > Metazoa > Chordata > Amphibia > Anura > Ranidae > Lithobates > Lithobates clamitans. The sequence continues at coordinate 115,899 of JBBGZY010002908.1, read as the reverse complement.
CACAGTGCCAGGCGGACCGCACAGTGCCAGGCGGACGGTGGGCCGCACAGTGCCGGGTGGAGGGTGACTCCAGGGCCGCACAGTCACCGGTTTCCACCATCAGAAAACACACTTGGAGAAACACAGCTCCAATGTTAAAATTAGAATTCCCACCATACTCTCCATGGCTGGAGCTGCAGTTCCTTTACAGCTGCAGTGCCTGAGGGCACCCAGACCAGCAAGAAAGTTTTAGGAGTGCTGGTGAGCGGTTATTGGGCCTCGTTAATTGTAGACGGGTTAGCAGACATTCACCGTCACACAGCTGTGTATCAGCCAGTAAGAAGTTCCAATAAACTAGCTGGCCTGTCCTCCCTCCGCTGACCAGTGAGGGGCTCCCCACTCCAATCTCTGCTACTTCTGTACAACTGGTAGGACCCACTCTGTCTATAGCAGTGTTTCTCAACTCCAGTCCTCAAGGCGCACCAACAGGTCATGTTTTCAGGATTTCCACTATTTTGCACAGGTGATTTGATCAGTTTCACTGCCTTAGTAGTTACCACAGCCATTTCATCTGAGGGAAATCCTGAAAACATGACCTGTTGGTGCGCCTTGAGGACTGGAGTTGAGAAACACTGGTCTATAGAACCAGCCTGACATCAGAAGACGCCTCTAAAGCCCCATAAACACTATTAGATTTTCTGCAGATTTTTGTATTCAGATTTACCAAACCCATCTAAGAGGAGGTCAAACCTTAACTGTTTCCATTTGTATGCAATCAGGCAGGTCCTTGTACTACATCAGGGATATGCAATTAGCGGACCTCCAGCTGTTGCAAAACTACAAGTCCCATCATGCCTCTGCCTGTGGGTGTCATGTTTTTGGCTGACAGAGTCTTGCTATGCCTCATGGGACTTGTAGTTCTGTAACAGCTGGAGGTTCACTAATTTCATATCCCTGCACTACATGGTTTTGGTAAATCTGAAGACAAAAATCTGCAGAAAATCCAATAGTGTGTATGGGGGTTCAAGTTCAGGTAGATCTCATCCGAGGCCAAGCGCCTCACCTGTGCAGAACCGCTTTAAACTGTCACTAAACCCACATCATAAAAAACGAAGAATATTCCATGCTGGTCATACTCATCATCGCTATGAGATTCCTTTTCTGTATTCTGCAAAAATCCTGGTTCATCTCCAACTCCCCCTCCTGTCCATGTCCCCTCTGCAGTTGGGGATTTTGCAGCTGTGGTGGCAGCTCTGCACATGCTCAGATTTCAGTGGAATTTCTATGCTGAGCATTTCCTCCCCATCACATCTGAGAAGCCCATGTGACTATAGAGTCACACATGTGGGCGTATACACAATGACAGCCCACTCCCTCCCTCCCTCCCTTCTCCATGCCCACTAACCAGCTAAACACAATGAGGGGCGGGATATTACATGTCGATTGATGGAGGCTTCACCTCCCTCTTATTGTAAGACAGGCTGGAGGGGTGGGACACAGCCTGTGACTGGCAGAAATCCGCCCACACAATGTCGTTGCCAAAATATAATAAAGATTTGATTTCAAATATAGATTTGTATGACGATTTAAAGTGATTGTAAAGGCTTGTTTTTTTTTTTTAGATAACAAACATTTCATACTTACCGCCACTGTGCAGCTGGAATTGCAGAGTGGCCCTGATCCTCCTCTTCTGGGGTCCCTCGGCAGCTCTTGCGGCTCCTCCTCACTTCAGATAACCCCCTAGGAGAAGCGCTCTCCTGAGGGGAATTACCTTGTAGGCACGCTCCCGAGTCCATAGAAACGAATGCCGGACTCGGGCACGCCCCCCCAGCGTCATTGGATTTGACTGACGGCAGTGGGAGCCAACGACTGCGTTGCTATCAATCTATCCAATCAAGAGCCGGGACCGCACGTCTCCGGCGTGGGAATTACGGGGCTCAGGTAAGTAAAACGGGGGGTTGGGGGGCGTTGACTGCCAGAAGTTTTTTCTCCTTAATGCAAAGCATGCATTGAAGTGGTTGTAAACCTTCTGGGACCACTTTCACCTACAGGTAAGTCTAGATTAAGGCCTAGATTAAGGCTTACCTGTAGGTGCAACGAATATCTCCCAAACCTACACGGTTTAGGAGATATTTGCAGAAGACTGGCACCGATTACTACCGCACATGCACCGTAGACAGCGGCGCGCAGGCACACTGAGCATGCCGCTGCTAACGGCTGCCATGCCGTTAGCGGCAGCTCCCTCGCGCATGCGCGGGAGTGACATCATCGCGGCTCCGGCCAGTCAACGCCGGAGCCGCGATACCCGGAAGTCACTCTGGGATAGATGGCGGCGATGAAGAACGAGGGTCGCTTCGGGGGCTTCCATCTCGGGTAAATTATTCATAATGAGCTAGTATGCTATGCATACTAGCTCATTATGCCTTTGCCTTACGGGGTGTGTTTTTTTTCTCCTGCCTTTACTTCCTCTTTAAGGTGAAAAAACATGAGGGTTTACAACCCCTTTAAAATAGATTATTTGTTTTTACTCTGTACTCCAAAGGCTTTTTGTTATGTTGAACATGTGACCAGCAGCAGAGGACTAGAAGCTCCTCCTGCTGATGTTTCCCTGCAGACAAGCTGGGAGAGAGCCGGGTCATGTGACAGCTGGATATCCATTAGTAAAAAAAGGACCGATTTTTTTTTCCCCCTAGTGGTGGGAAGCCAACGCTGAACGGCGGCACTATGAAGTCAGCAAGGAATATTCTTCCAGCTTCGGAGAATGAGAGCAGACATGACAGAAGTCACTTCTCCGTCCTCCTTGGGGATCATTCACACCGGTTTCCATGAGACTTGCATGGAGCAAACCACATGGCACTTTATGGCTCCACCTCTGACTAAACCTTTTACTCTTCCTTATTTTAGTTTCGGGTGGATTTTACGTTTTATTGCTGTGACCCCATTAGACAGATTTTACCTCGCTTCCTGTGACAGCCCAACACTCAATAAAAATAGTTATCACTGGGACAGAATAATAACCTGACAGAGATTCTAACCCATCACCATGTAGTGTTTTGTTGGAGTTCGTTGTAAGACAGGAAGTGAGGAAAATCTTAAAAAAAGGGAGATGTCCCCCATGTGGGGTTTTCTAGGCAGACAACATCCTAACGGTCATTGTCATCTTTGGAGATCATGCCATTAATAAAGTCTAATTCATTTTAAAATCACGTTATCATCTTTTTACCCATCTGCTGCCTAGAAAACCCCACATGGGGGACATCTCCCTCTTTTTGATATCACTCGGGGTGTGCAGCATCCTTTTCTTCTCTCAATAAGTGAGGAAAATCTTGTCCCAATGGGGAGACAGACAGACAGACCACCTAAAGCGGAAATTTACACTCTTAAAAAGGAGTTGTAAAAGGCCGAAGGTGATTTCTATGCATTACGATAAAAAGCCTTCTGTGTGCAGCCCCCCCCCCAATACGTACCTGAGCCCCATCTCTCTATTCAACAATGTCCACAAGTGACTCAGCTGTCCAAGACTCTCCTCCTGATTGGCTGAGACACAGCAGCGGCAACATTGGCCCCCACTGCTGTCAAAATCAGTTAGCCAATCAGGAGAGAGAGAGGGGCGGGGTCGAACCAGGGCTCCGTGTCTGAATGGACACATGGAGCTGGGGCTTGGCTCAGGTGCCCCCACAGCTAGCAGCTTGCTATGGGGGCCAGGAGCTCCGAAAAGAGGAGGATCTGGGCTGCTCTGTGCAAATCCATTACGGAGCAGGTAAGTGTTTTTGTTTTTTCATAAAAGTAACAAACAACAAGACTTTACAATAACTTTAATCAACAATGACTATTTTTGATCCTTAGTGCCGGTTCACACTACCGCGACTTGGGATCCGACTTGTCAGACCTCAAGTCGCCCCAAGTCGCTTGACATCTGAAAGTCCATGTAAGTGAATGAGAGCCGTCTATATGTACGCTACTGAAGTCGCTCCGACTTCAGAAAAGGTCCCTGTACTACTTCAAGGCGACTTGTAGGCGACTTGTACCCATTGATTTCAATGTAAGTCGCCTACAAGTCGGATCGTGATCTATACTGAAGCGACTTCACAGGAAGAGAAGATGTTTTTTTCAAGCAAACCCCTCCCTCCCCAAGAGCGGATTGTAGTTTGATTGGCCACTGGAAAGTCGCCTGTCCTGGAGGCGACTTGAAGTCGCCTTGTAAGTCGCCCCAAGTCGCGCTGTGGTGTCGCCCTCAGGTCGTGTCCAGGTCGCCTCGCAAAGTCGCGGCCAGAGTCGTGTTGCCCCTGTGTGAACCGGCACTTATGCTGCTAGTATTAGTAAACAGATAAGAAGGAAGATCATATTTACTTGTTTTAAACTTTAATTTTTTTTTTACAATTCTTCAGTTACTTCCCGGTTTCCATGCCTAGGCAAATTACATCAAACATCCCAGGAGTCTTCAGGAGGAGGGGCACTCCCTCTTCTGCTTCTATGACTAAGGTAAGGTCAGATGGATTCCAGGAAGTAAATGCTACATGAATCATCTGCACTTAAAGCGGAGGTCCACCTAAACCGCCAACAAAAAAAAAAAAAAATTAAAAGCCAGCAGCTACAAATACTGCAGCTGCTGACTTTTAATAAATGGCCACTTACCTGTCCCAGGGTCCAGCGATGTCAGCAGGCGACGCCGAGAACCTACTCGGTTCTCAGCATCTGCCGCCGCCATCCTAGGTGAGGGAATCAGGAAGTGAAGCGTTGCGGCTTCACTTCCCGGTTCCCTACTGCCATTGCGCGAGTCGCGCTGCGCATCGTAAGTGGTCCCTGCTCTCTCCTGGGAGCTGTGTGTTCCCAGCAGACAGCGCGGTCGGGACGGGAAGTGGCATAGACTCCCATGGGAGTCTATGCCGGAAGTGGGTGCAAATACCTGTCTTAGACAGGTATCTGCACCCCCCTCCCCCCTGAAAGGTGCCAAATGTGACACCGGAGGGGGGGGAGGGTTCCAAAAAGCGGAAGTTCCATTTTTGTGTGGAACTCCGCTTTCCAAAGTGATTTCTCAATCATGGATGGATGGGAAAGAGAGAGAGCAAGGATGGAAGAGAGCAAGGATGGAAGAGAGCAAGGATGGAGACATGGATGGATGGAGACATGGATGGATGGAGACATGGATGGAGGGAGACATGGATGGAGGGAGACATGGATGGAGGGAGACATGGATGGAGGGAGACATGGATGGAGGGAGACATGGATGGAGGGAGACATGGATGGATGGAGACATGGATGGAGGGAGACATGGATGGAGGGAGACATGGATGGATGGATGGAGACATGGATGGAGGGAGACATGGATGGAGGGAGACATGGATGGATGGAGGGAGACATGGATGGAGGGAGACATGGATGGAGGGAGACATGGATGGAGGGAGACATGGATGGAGGGAGACATGGATGGAGGGAGACATGGATGGAGGGAGACATGGATGGAGGGAGACATGGATGGATGGAGACATGGATGGAGGGAGACATGGATGGATGGAGACATGGATGGATGGAGACATGGATGGAGGGAGACATGGATGGAGGGAGACATGGATGGAGGGAGACATGGATGGAGGGAGACATGGATGGAGGGAGACATGGATGGATGGAGACATGGATGGAGGGAGACATGGATGGAGGGAGACATGGATGGAGGGAGACATGGATGGAGGGAGACATGGATGGAGGGAGACATGGATGGAGGGAGACATGGAGGGATGGAGACATGGAGGGATGGAGACATGGAGGGATGGAGACATGGATGGAGGGAGACATGGATGGATGGAGACATGGATGGAGGGAGACATGGATGGAGGGAGACATGGATGGAGGGAGACATGGATGGAGGGAGACATGGATGGATGGAGACATGGATGGAGGGAGACATGGATGGAGGGAGACATGGATGGAGGGAGACATGGATGGAGGGAGACATGGAGGGATGGAGACATGGAGGGATGGAGACATGGAGGGATGGAGACATGGAGGGATGGAGACATGGATGGAGGGAGACATGGATGGAGGGAGACATGGATGGATGGAGACATGGATGGATGTGGGGTTTGCTTTGAAAATTAAGAATGGGTGAAGTGTAGTTCCGCTTTAAAGTGATTATAAAAGGGGAAATAAATGTGTTTTTAAAATAACAAACATGTTACACGTACTGCTCTGTAAAGGTTTTAGAGCTGCACAATTCTGGCTAAAATGAGAATCACGATTTTTTTTTTCTTAGAAGAGATCACGATTCTCGTGGCGTAACATCATCTTTCACATTAAAACAAAAAAAAAAAAATTGGGCTAACTTTACGTTTTTTTTTTTTGTTTTTCGTTGAAGTGTATTTTTCCCCAAAAAATTGCGTTTGAAAGACGGCTGGGCAAATACTGTGTGACATAAAATATTGCAGCAATTGCCATTTTATTCCCTAGGGCAGTGTTTCTCAACTCCAGTCCTCAAGGCACCCCAACAGGTCATGTTTTCAGGATTTCCCTGAGATGAAACAGTTGTGGTAATTACTAAGGCAGTGAAACTGATCAAATCACCTGTGCAAAATAATGGTAAGCCTGAAAACATGACCTGTTGGGGCGCCTTGAGGACTGGAGTTGAAAAACACTGCCCTAGGGTCTCTGCTAATATATATATATATAATGTTTGGGGTTCCAAGTAATTTTCTAGCAAAAAATATTGATTTTAAGTGTCAGAAAAAGATTAAGACTTTAAGTGGTTAAACTTGGTTCCTGTATTTACATGCTGTTAAAAACTTGGCACACTGCCTGGATTTTTTCTTTACACACAGAAGCTTCTCCCTTTGATCTAAGAAGGAAGCTGTTAGTTACAATGTTTCATGTTAAAAACTTGGCAGACTGCCCGGATGTTTTCTTTTGACAGCTGAGTGAGCAGATAAGTCTCTCCACTTGTTATATGAAAGAATTGGCAAACTCTGCAATAAAAATCGTGATCTCGATACGATCTCTTTCACAATTAATTGTGCAGCTCTAAATAGTTTTGCACAGAACATTCTCAACCCTCCTCTTCTGGGGTCCCCCTCCAGAGCTCCTGCCTCCTCCTCACTGCTGAGTACCCCCAGAGCAAACCTCTTGGCTATGGGTGCACTTGTGTGGGTTCAGTCCCGCCCCCTCCCTCCTCACTGATTGTGACCGACAGCAGCAGGAGCCAATGGCTGCCTCTGAGCCGATGAGAGAGAGAGCAGAGATGCAGCTCCCGAGGCACAGCAATAGAAACCCGACAGAGGTTCCAATCCTTCTCTATTCCATCCAAAAAAAAAAAAAGTTTGGTCTTTTAATAAAACATTATGTAACATATGTTGTAATATAACATGTAACATACACACAAAAAATACATCAGGCAGAGCTCTGGGTTCCAGAATACGACACTCCTCTCTTCTATATACAGTATACACCACATGGAGACACCACACATCTTATTCTAATATAAAAATAGATTATATGGCAATACAAAGACATTATATAAAATGTAACACTTCTTTATAGCTGCCTAATAATATAATCATATATCTGTATTAGGACAGCATAACACACCATCATCCTATGTACACAGCACACGGCCCCACGTACACAGCACACGGCCCCACGTACACAGCACACGGCCCCACGTACACAGCACACGGCCCCACGTACACAGCACACGGCACCACGTACACAGCACACGGCACCACGTACACAGCACACGGCACCACGTACACAGCACACGGCACCACGTACACAGCACACGGCACCACGTACACAGCACACGGCACCACGTACACAGCACCACGTACACAGCACACGGTGCTCTCTGTATTAGAGTATCTCTGATCTATAGGGGAGGAGCCCAGGTATGTTTGGATCCCAGTATGAACCCACCTGATTCGTCTCTATACACAGCCAATCATAGGTGACTGAGACATTTCCCACCTGAGCCGTCTCTATACACAGCCAATCACAGGTGACTGAGACATTTCCCACCTGAGCCGTCTCTATACACAGCCAATCACAGGTGACTGAGACATTTCCCACCTGAGCCGTCTCTATACACAGCCAATCACAGGTGACTGAGACATTTCCCACCTGAGCTGTCTATATACACAGCCAATCATAGGTGACTGAGACATTTCCCACCTGAGCCGTCTCTATGCACAGCCAATCATAGGTGACTGAGACATTTCCCACCTGAGCCGTCTCTATACACAGCCAATCACAGGTGACTGAGACATTTCCCACCTGAGCCGTCTCTATACACAGCCAATCACAGGTGACTGAGACATTTCCCACCTGAGCCGTCTATATACACAGCCAATCACAGGTGACTGAGACATTTCCCACCTGAGCCGTCTCTATACACAGCCAATCACAGGTGACTGAGACATTTCCCACCTGAGCCGTCTATATACACAGCCAATCACAGGTGACTGAGACATTTCCCACCTGAGCCGTCTATATACACAGCCAATCACAGGTGACTGAGACATTTCCCACCTGAGCCGTCTCTATACCCAGCCAATCACAGGTGACTGAGACATTTCCCACCTGAGCCGTCTCTATGCACAGCCAATCACAGGTGACTGAGACATTTCCCACTTATACGTGTGTGGTGGGGAACACCCGATTGGCTATGTGGAGGGACACCTTCCTGGCGGTGGGATAGGTCAGGTGGCCTCATACTAAGGATCTGCACCCCCCTGAGCTCCTCCCCCATCCTATACACAGTTCTGTATACACAGTTCAGTTGGAATGTGTCAGCAGTAGGGCTTAGTGATGACATCGGATGAGAAGGGGGGGGGGGGGGGGACTCTTTTTCTTTTAGATCTTAGCAGCGGCAAAGTTTAGCGCGCTCCCCCAGAGTGTCAGCGGCCCAGACCGAGGTGCTGGCAGCGCTCTCCCTTCCCAGTCATCATCCAGAGTGCAGAGCAATGTGGGACTACAAGGCTCAGCGCACCTGGAAAGCTAACCAGCAACCAGAGAACGTTAGAGCCCAGAGATTGGTTGTCAGTGGCTGGGAAGACGATCTATTCTCTCATGTGAAATGTTTACACTGACCGTGTGCAACAATGTTAGGTCCTGTCACCTGACTGGTTGCCCCGAGTGATATCAGGTGGGTCCTGTCACCTGACTGGTTGCCCCGGGTGATATCAGGCCGGGTCCTGTCACCTGACTGGTTGCCCCGGGTGATATCAGGTGGGTCCTGTCACCTGATTGGTTGCCCCGAGTGATATCAGGTGGGTCCTGTCACATGACTGGTTGCCCCAAGTGATATCAGGCCGGGTCCTGTCACCTGACTGGTTGCCCCGAGTGATATCAGGTGGGTCCTGTCACCTGACTGGTTGCCCCGGGTGATATCAGGCCGGGTCCTGTCACCTGACTGGTTGCCCCGGGTGATATCAGGCCGGGTTCTGTCACCTGACTGGTTGCCCCGGGTGATATCAGGCCGGGTCCTGTCACCTGACTGGTTGCCCCGAGTGATATCAGGTGGGTCCTGTCACCTGACTGGTTGCCCCGGGTGATATCAGGCCGGGTCCTGTCACCTGACTGGTTGCCCCGGGTGATATCAGGCCGGGTCCTGTCACCTGACTGGTTGCCCCGAGTGATATCAGGTGGGTCCTGTCACCTGACTGGTTGCCCCGGGTGATATCAGGCCGGGTCCTGTCACCTGACTGGTTGCCCCGGGTGATATCAGGTGGGTCCTGTCACCTGACTGGTTGCCCCGGGTGATATCAGGTGGGTCCTGTCACCTGATTGGTTGCCCCGAGTGATATCAGGTGGGTCCTGTCACATGACTGGTTGCCCCAAGTGATATCAGGCCGGGTCCTGTGATCTGACTGGTTGCCCCAGGTGATATCAGGCGGGTCCTGTGATCTGATTGGTTGCCCCGGGTGATATCAGGCCGGGTCCTGTGATCTGATTGGTTGCCCCGGGTGATATCAGGTGGGTCCTGTCACCTGACTGGTTGCCCCGGGTGATATCAGGCGGGTCCTGTGATCTGATTGGTTGCCCCGGGTGATAACAGGCCGGGTCCTGTGATCTGATTGGTTGCCCCGAGTGATATCAGGTGGGTCCTGTCACATGACTGGTTGCCCCAAGTGATATCAGGCCGGGTCCTGTCACATGACTGGTTGCCCCAAGTGATATCAGGCCGGGTCCTGTCACCTGACTGGTTGCCCCGAGTGATATCAGGTGGGTCCTGTCACCTGACTGGTTGCCCCGGGTGATATCAGGCCGGGTCCTGTCACCTGACTGGTTGCCCCGGGTGATATCAGGCCGGGTCCTGTCACCTGACTGGTTGCCCCGGGTGATATCAGGCCGGGTTCTGTCACCTGACTGGTTGGCCCGGGTGATATCAGGCCGGGTCCTGTCACCTGACTGGTTGCCCCGGGTGATATCAGGCCGGGTCCTGTCACCTGACTGGTTGCCCCGGGTGATATCAGGCCGGGTCCTGTCACCTGACTGGTTGCCCCGGGTGATATCAGGCCGGGTCCTGTGATCTGATTGGTTGCCCCGGGTGATATCAGGCCGGGTCCTGTCACCTGACTGGTTGCCCCGGGTGATATCAGGCCGGGTCCTGTCACCTGACTGGTTGCCCCGGGTGATATCAGGTGGGTCCTGTCACCTGACTGGTTGCCCCGAGTGATATCAGGCCGGGTCCTGTCACCTGACTGGTTGCCCCGGGTGATATCAGGTGGGTCCTGTCACCTGACTGGTTGCCCCGGGTGATATCAGGTGGGTCCTGTCACCTGACTGGTTGCCCCGAGTGATATCAGGCCGGGTCCTGTCACCTGACTGGTTGCCCCGGGTGATATCAGGCCGGGTCCTGTGATCTGATTGGTTGCCCCGGGTGATATCAGGCCGGGTCCTGTGATCTGATTGGTTGCCCCGGGTGATATCAGGCGGGTCCTATCACCTGACTGGTTGCCCCAGGTGATATCAGGCGGGTCCTGTGATCTGACTGGTTGCCCCAGGTGATATCAGGCGGGTCCTGTGATCTGATTGGTTGCCCCGGGTGATATCAGGCCGGGTCCTGTGATCTGATTGGTTGCCCCGGGTGATATCAGGCCGGGTCCTATCACCTGACTGGTTGCCCCGGGTGATATCAGGCGGGTCCTGTGATCTGATTGGTTGCCCCGGGTGATAACAGGCCGGGTCCTGTGATCTGACTGGTTGCCCCAGGTGATATCAGCCGGGTCCTGTGATCTGATTGGTTGCCCCGGGTGATATCAGGCCGGGTCCTGTGATCTGATTGGTTGCCCCGGGTTATATCAGGCCGGGTCCTATCACCTGACTGGTTGCCCCGGGTGATATCAGGCGGGTCCTGTGATCTGACTGGTTGCCCCAGGTGATATCAGGCGGGTCCTGTGATCTGATTGGTTGCCCCGGGTGATATCAGGCCGGGTCCTGTGATCTGATTGGTTGCCCCGGGTGATATCAGGCCGGGTCCTATCACCTGACTGGTTGCCCCGGGTGATATCAGGCGGGTCCTGTGATCTGATTGGTTGCCCCGGGTGATAACAGGCCGGGTCCTGTGATCTGACTGGTTGCCCCAGGTGATATCAGCCGGGTCCTGTGATCTGATTGGTTGCCCCGGGTGATATCAGGCCGGGTCCTGTGATCTGATTGGTTGCCCCGGGTTATATCAGGCCGGGTCCTATCACCTGACTGGTTGCCCCGGGTGATATCAGGCGGGTCCTGTGATCTGATTGGTTGCCCCGGGTGATAACAGGCCGGGTCCTGTGATCTGATTGGTTGCCCCGGGTGATATCAGGCCGGGTCCTGTGATCTGATTGGTTGCCCCGGGTGATATCAGGTCGGGTCCTGTGATCTGATTGGTTGCCCCGGGTGATATCAGGCCAGGTACTGTGATCTGATTGGTTGCCCCGGGTGATATCAGGTCGGGTCCTGTGATCTGATTGGTTGCCCCGGGTGATATCAGGTCGGGTCCTGTGATCTGATTGGTTGCCCCGGGTGATATCAGGTCGGGTCCTGTGATCTGATTGGTTGCCCCGGGTGATATCAGGCCGGGTCCTGTGATCTCTATGATATTATCACTCACCATTCAGCCGGGTCTGTCGGTTGGCTCTCACCCTCAGGAAAGTCTGCAGAGGAATAAGAGAGAGGAGATGGGGTGAGAATCGGATTGCAGAGGACACAGAACTCCCTCCCCGCCCCCAACACACAGATGTAAACAAACCCACTTCCTCTTTGCAGTCACTCTGCATGTCGGCTCACGCCCCTGTCTGTCATAGCCGGGCTGAGCGGGGCCCCACTGCAGCCGTCCCGGGCCCCGAGAGGATGGCGGCGGATTCTCCGACGTCTCCTCACAGCCAGGAGCTGCTCGCCGCGGGCGCCATCTTTACTGCGGTCATGTGACCGCTTCACGCTGGAATGAAGGGCACGTTGACGTGAGGACGCCGGCAGCGTGACCATGGCAACCAAGAGGCGGGAAATCTAGACGTTTAGTTTACTAGAGATGGAGGAGACCGTCTGAGACTGACTGAGAGCGATGTCTGCCCTGTGATATCAATGTTCTAAATGTACTAATACACCTCAATACACCCCTCATACATAATATAATGGCCGCCCTGTGATATCAATATACTGAATGTACTAATACACCTCAATATACCCCTCACACATAATATAATGGCCGCCCTGTGATATCAATGTACGAAAACACCTCATATAATGGCCGCCCTGTGATATCAATGTACTAATACATTACACCTCAATATACCCCTCACACCTCATATAATGGCCACCCTGGGATATCAATGTACTAATACACCTCAATATACCCCTCACCCCTCATATAATGGCCGCTCTGTGATATCAATGTACTAAAACACCTCATATAATGGCCACCCTGTGATATCAATGTGCTGAATGTACTAATACATCTCAATATACCCCTCACACATAATACAATGGCCACCCTGTGATATCAATGTGCTGAATGTACTAATACACCTCATATATACCCCTCACACATCATATAATGGCTGCCCTGTGATATCAATGTACTAATACACCTCATATAATGGACACCCTGTGATATCAATGTACTAATACACATCATATAATGACCGCCCTGTGATATCAATGTACTGAATGTACTAATACACCTCAATATATATACCCCTCACACATCATATAATGACCGCCCTGTGATATCAATGTACTGAATGTACTAATACACCTCAATATATATACCCCTCACACATCATATTATGGCCGCCCTGTGATATTAATGTGCTGAATGTACTAATACACCTCAATATATATACCCCTCACACATCATATATTGGCCGCCCTGTGATATCAATGTACTAATACACCTCAATATATATACCCCTCACACATCATATAATGGCCGCCCTGTGATATCAATGTACTAATACACCTCAATATATATACCCCTCATACATCATATAATGGCCGCCCTGTGATATCAATGTACTAATACACCTCATATATACCCCTCACGCATAATATAATGGCCGCCCTGTGATAACAATGTACTAAATGTACTAATACATCTCATATATGCACATCATATAATGGCCGCCCTAAGATATCAATGTACTAAATGTACTAATACACCTCATATATACCCCTTACACATCATATAATGGCCGCCCTGTGATATCAATGTACTAAATGTACTAATACACCTCATATATACCCCTCACACATCATATAATGGCCGCCCTGTGACATCAATGTACCAGTTAGGTAGGGTCGCCATCTCATCCCTTTTAACCCGAACACAATTACACAGGTTCTGTGGCTGATTAAGTTGGTAATTAAACTCATCCAGTGCCTTATCTGCATTAAATTAGCCTCTGAATCTGTGTAATTCATACGTGTTCAGGGTTTAAAGGGATGAGGTGGCAACCCTACAATTGAGGTTGCCACCTGTCCGGGATTCACCTGGACAGTCCAGGTTTTGAATCATGTGTCTGGGTTTCAGTCCACCTGAAACCCGGACACATTATTCAGACAGGAATGTGTCTCACAACTGGGTTTGACATGAGGGTGAGAGGGCACTATGTGTGCCACAGTTCTATTCTTTTTGGCGTGCCCAAAGGTGTCCCAGGTCTATAACAATCCCAATATATATATATATTAAAAATAAAAATAAAATAGCTGTGCGCTGCTAAAGTGTTCAGGTTTGGCTTGAAGAAAAAGTGGCAACCCTAGTACCAATATACATCATATAATGGCCGCCCTGTGATATCAATGTATTGAATGTACTAATACACCTCATATATACCACTCACACATCATATAACGGACAATGATATTAATGTACTAATATACTTCATATACCCCTCACACATCATATAATGGCTGCCCTGTGATATCTATGTACTATAGTGCCTTGAAAGAATATTCATACCCCCTGAAATTTCCCACATTTTCTCATGTTAAAACCAAAACCGTAAATGTATTTTATTGGGATTTTATGTGATAGACCAGTGATGGCGAACCTTGGCACCCCAGATGTTTTGGAACTACATTTCCCATGATGCTCATGCACTCTGCAGTGTAGCTGAGCATCATGGGAAATGTAGTTCCAAAACATCTGGGTTGCCATGGTTTGCCATCACTGTAATAGACCAACACAAAGTGTCTCATAATTGTGAAGTGGAAGGAAAATGATAAACGATACAAATAAATCTGTGAAAAGTGTGGGGGGCATTTGTATGGCGCCCCCCGGAGTCAATACTTTGTAGAACCCCCTTTCTCTACAAGTCTTTTTGGGGATGTCTCTACCAGCTTTGCACATCTAGAGAGGACATTTCTGCCCATTCTTCTTTGTAAAATATCTCAAGCTCTGTCAGATTGGATGGAGAGCGTCTGTGAACAGCAATTTTCAAGTCTTGCCACAGATTCTCAATGTGATTTAGGTCTGGACTGTGACTGGGCCATTCTAACACATGAATATGCCTTGATCTAAACCATTCCATTGTAGCTCTGGCTGGATGTTTCGGGTCGTTGTCCTGCTGGAAGGTGAACCTCCGCCCCGGTCTCAAGTCTTTTGTAGACTCTAACAGGTTTTCTTCTAAGATTGTCCTGTATTTGTCTCCATCCATCTTCCCATCAACTCTGACCAGCTTCCCTGTCCCTGCTGAAGAAAACCATCCCCACCACATGATGCTGCCACCACCATGTTTCACGGTGGGTATGGTGTGTTCAGGGTGATGGGCAGTGTTAGTTTTCCCCACACATAGAGTTTTACTTTTAGACCATAAAGTTGAATTTTGGTCTCCTGTGACCAGATCACCTTCTTCCACATGTTTGCTGTGTCCTCCACATGGCTTCTCACAAACTACAAACAGGACTTCTTATGACTTTCTTTCACCAATGTCTTTCTTCTTGTCACTCTTCCATAAAGGGCAGATTTGTGGAGAACACGACTAATAGTTGTCCTGTGGACAGATTCTCCCACCTGAGCTGTGGATCTCTGCAGCTCCTCCAGAGTTACCATGGACCTCTTGGCTCTTCTCTGATGAATGCTCTCCTTGCCCGGCCGGTCAGTTTAGGTGGACGGCCATGTCTTGGTAGGTTTGCAGTTGTGCCATACTTTTTCCATTTTCGGATGATGGATTGAACAGAGCTCCGTGAGATGTTCAAAGCTTGGGAGATTTTTTTATAACCTAACCCTGCTTTATACTTCTCCGCAACTTTATCCCTGACCTGTCTGGTGTGTTCCTTGGCCTTCATGATGCTGTTTGTTCACTAAGGTTCTCTAACAAACCTCTGAGGGCTTCCCAGAACAGCTGTGTTTATACTGAAATTAATTGACACACAGGTGGACTCTATTTACTAATTAGGTGACTTCTGAAGGCAATTGGTTCCCCTGGATTATAGTTAGGGGTATCAGAGTAAAGGGGGCTGAATACAAATGCCCCTCCCCCACACTTTACACATATTTATTTGTATCATTTATCATTTTCCTTCCACTTCACAATTTTGTGACACTTTGTGTTGGTCTATCACATAAAGTCCCAATAAAATACATTTATGTTTTTGGTTGTAACAAAATGTGGGATATTTCAACTGGTATGAATACTTTTTCAAGGCACTTTAATACCCCACATACATCATATAATGGCTGCCCTGTGATATCAACTTACTAATACACCTCATATATCATGGGGGGGGGGTCTGTAGTCCAGTGCTAGGGTGACCACGCTGCTCCTCCATGACGCAGTGCAGTGAGTGGGCGTTGTCACTGTAGGACAGGAAGTGTGTTACTGGCAGGATCACCAGGTGAAAATAGGGAAGGGAAAATCCTGCTAAATAATGCAGCCGCCACGTCTAATGACTGGTAGACTGTAATAGACACCTTTTTGAAGTACAACATTCTTTTTTTTCTCCTGAGTGTAGTCAGCGTTGGATTACAATGACCCTCAAACATAGAACATCACAAAGTGGATTATCTAGAATTTCAGCGGCTTGCAATTCAATGAACACATTTCGTGTTCTTCCCCTGCGCCCCGTGTCCTTGCGGGATGTGTTAATGGCATTAAAACCTTTTCCAGAGTCGCATCCACCTCGCAGCGTCACAGCGCCTCTCATTCATAAACCCGCTGCTCAGGCTTTTCACTAATAACCCCTATCGTCCAATCATCATCCATTCATCATCCAATCATCATCCAATCATCACCCCTCATCATCCCCTCATCATCCAATCATCATCCCCTCATCATCCAATCACCATCCCCTCATCATCCCCTCATCATCCAATCATCATCCAATCATCATCATCCCCTCATCATCCAATCATCATTCTCTCATCATCATCCCCTCATCATCCAATCATCATTCTCTCATCATCCAATCATCATCCACTTATCATCTAATCATCATCCATTCATCATCCAATCACCATCCCCTCATCATCCAATCATCATCATCCCCTCATCATCCAATCATCATCCAATCATCATCATCCCTTCATCATCCAATCATCATTCTCTCATCATCCAATCATCATCCACTTATCATCTAATCATCATCCATTCATCATCCAATCATCATCCCCTCATCATCCAATCATCATCCATTTATCACCCAATCATCATCCCCTCATCATCCACTCATCACCCAATCATCATCCCCTCATCATCCAATCATCATTCTCTCATCATCCAATCATTATCCAATCATCATCCACTCATCATCCGATCATCATTCACTCATCATCCAATCATCATCCACTCATCATCCAATCATCATCCACTCACCATCCAATCATCATCCACTCATCATTCAATCATCATTCACCAATTATTCAATCATCATCCACTCATCATTCAATCATCATTAATTCATCATCCCCTCATCATCCAATTATCATCCACTCATCATCCAATCATCATCCACTCATCATCCAATCATCATTCTCTCATCATCCAATCATCATCTACTCATCATCCAATCATCATCCACTCATCATCCAATCATCATCCACTCATCATCCAATCATCATCCAATCATCATTCACTCCTCATCCACTCATCATCCACCCATCATCCATTCATCATCCACTCATCATTCAATCATCATCGACTCATCAACCAATCATCATCCACTCAATGAGATGACCTGGTGATGTAGCTTTCCCAGGAGGCAGCTGGGATGACCTGGTGATGTAGCCTTTCCAGGAGGAAGCTAGGATGCCCTGGTGATGTAGTCTTTCCAGGAGGAAGCTGGGATGCCCTGGTGATATAGCCTTCCCAGGAGGCAGCTGGGATGAGCTGGTGATGTAGCCTTTCCAGGAGGAAGCTGGGATGACCTGGTGATGTAGCCTTCCCAGGAGGCAGCTGGGATGACCTGGTGATGTAGCCTTTCCAGGAGGAAGCTGGGATGCCCTGGTGATGTAGTCTTTCCAGGAGGAAGCTGGGATGCCCTGGTGATATAGCCTTCCCAGGAGGCAGCTGGGATGACCTGGTGATGTAGCCTTTCCAGGAGGAAGCTGGGATGCCCTGGTGATGTAGTCTTTGGAGGAGTCCAGGAGGAAGCTGGGATGCCCTGGTGATGTAGCCTTCCGAGGAGCCCAGGAGGAAGCTGGGATGACCTGGTGATGTAGTCTTTGGAGGAGTCCAGGAGGAAGCTGGGATGCCCTGGTGATGTAGCCTTCCGAGGAGCCCAGGAGGAAGCTGGGATGACCTGGTGATGTAGTCTTTGGAGGAGTCCAGGAGGAAGCTGGGATGACCTGGTGATGTAGTCTTTGGAGGAGTCCAGGAGGAAGCTGGGATGACCTGGTGATGTAGTCTTCGGAGGAGTCCAGGAGGAAGCTGTGATGCCCTGGTGATGTAGCCTTCCGAGGAGCCCAGGAGGAAGCTGGGATGACCTGGTGATGTAGTCTTTGGAGGAGTCCAGGAGGAAGCTGGGATGACCTGGTAATGTAGTCTTCGGAGGAGTCCAGGAGGAAGCTGGGATGACCTGGTGATGTAGTCTTCGGAGGAGTCCAGGAGGAAGCTGGGATGACTTGGTGATGTAGTCTTCGGAGGAGTCCAGGAGGAAGCTGGGATGACCTGGTGATGTAGTCTTCGGAGGAGTCCAGGAGGAAGCTGGGATGACCTGGTGATGTAGTCTTCGGAGGAGTCCAGGAGGAAGCTGGGATGACCTGGTGATGTAGTCTTCGGAGGAGTCCAGGAGGAAGCTGGGATGACCTGGTGATGTAGTCTTTGGAGGAGTCCAGGAGGAAGCTGGGATGACCTGGTAATGTAGTCTTCGGAGGAGTCCAGAAGGAAGCTGCGATGACTTGGTGATGTAGTCTTCCCAGGAGGCAGGTGGGAGGTTCATCTGCAGTTTTCCCATCTGCTGTGTCAGGGACGCTCTATATGTATTTATTACAGTACATTCCCAGCAGTTATCCATGTAAGATGAGTAATGCAAGGCCACATGGATGACAGTGGTGGGACCTCCAGGGCACCGATCTGTCATCACAGACACGGAAATCAAGTCTGGTCTCTCCTGCAGAGGTACAGTGCTGGAATTCTCAGGTGCCTAGTCCAGGGCCGGGTTGAGGGATCGGCAGAAGAAGACAAGGCGACCACATTGGGTATCTCAGCAGGATGGGGGGGGGTTTGCAAATAGGGCGGGACCTGCAACCTATTCTAATGAAGTAACCCACAGTCCATGTGTAGGGGGGGAGGGGTGTGTGCAATCTGGCCTTTTTTACTTGGGTGCCAAAGGACCTTGCGCTGCCATTGCCTGCATCCTCCGCTGGTCCGTACATCCTTGGTGTGTCCCTCGCTGTGCGCTGAGGTTTCACCAGCCGGTCTCTCAGGGCTGTCTTTAACACAGGGCAAAGGGGCAGCTGCCCCGGGCCCAGTCATTGTTGTGGGGCCCAAGGCAGCTTCGCCTTGAGCCCCACAATGCCCTTAAATAGTTGATAGGTGGATTCGTGAGGGCCCAAGTAAATGTTCGCCCAGGGTCCAATCAATATAAAGACGGCCCTCCAGTCTGTACATCACTAGTGTGTCCCTGCAGTGACTAAGGGGGGTCTATGTATAAAACTTTCGCTGTACTCATGCCTTAAAGGCTAAGTTCACCATTTTTTCTATATTCCAGCTCCCCTATGTACCAATATAACATTAATCTACTTCTTTTGCAAAAAAGAAAACATCTCTTCATTTAATCAACCCACGCCTACCTCATTGTCTTCATGGGATGTTTAAAAACACTTCTCCATTACTTCTGCCTTACTTCCTGGACAGACTTTAGGTCATAATACAGGAAGGAGTTGACCAGCTGACCTCATTAGCACACGCCCTGCATCATCCACCCTCACAGCTGGTCAACTCCTTCCTGTGTCATGAGGTAGTCTGTCCAGGAAGTAAGGCAGAAGTAATGGAGCAGGGTTTTAAAACATCCATGAAGACAGTGAGGTTAGGCGTGTGTAAAATAAATGCAAAGCTGTTTTATTTTTGCAAAAGAAGTACATAAATGTTATATTAGTACATAGGGGATCTGGAATTTAGAAAGACAAAAAGAAAAGTGAACAAAGGTGAACTTAGCCTTTAGGCATTCACAAGGCACCACAAATGTTTGCTCTATTGTGTATGGTATAATTATCTTCTATGATCACCAGTGCCATCGCCATCTAGTGGCCATAATCAGTATTTTATTTTATTTTTTTAATTTCAGGAAAATACCTCATTATGGCCAATAGATGGAGCTGATGATTGAAGGAGATAATCATATTACGCCCAGTACAGCGGTGAGTCTGGTTTTATTGCTCTTTTATTTTACGGGCTTTAATCATTTATTTATTTATAAGGGACCATTTTGATTGGACATCATGCAGTGGAAGGGAGGGGTCCATGCATTGTGAGGGACCCCCAGCTTATTGGTTCCTGTGAATCTGATCCTATGGAGGATCTTTGTGTCAGTATTCGGAGACACCTCGTTTCCCCCGTTCTGTGTAACAGATACAAAGGTTTCCCGCCCTCAGACCGCGACTTTTCTATATTTAGTGGTTTGCAAATCCACACTTGTCAGGAGAAGCATAGATCCGCCAGGCTGTCTGTACTAATGGCTCTCAGAAGGGGGATGGGGGGTGTCAGTCCCTCTGTAGTGACACTCGTTGTGTAGGAAGCCGCACTCTCTATGAGTTTGACCGCATCCATCTAGCGGGTGCCGGCGCTCCCATCACTCTGGGGAGGGGGGGGTGCAGTGACAGTCACTGTGACAGCTCAGCTCAGACATGGCGGAAATGAAACGTGAAACGCTCTCCCTGTTCTGCAGAGACACGGCGGAGGTAAGCGCGGGACGTCCAGGAAGAACGCCTGCAAATTGCTGCCGCCGTGTATAAAGTCACAGCGATACAGCAGAGCTTTATTATAGGGAGAGCTGGCACTGCAGAATCATTATTAGACATGAGAGCCGGCACTGCAGGATCATTATAAGACATTAGAGCTGGCACTGCAGGATCATTATTAGACATGAGAGCCGGAACTGCAGGACCATTATTGGACATGAGAGCCGGCACTGCAGGATCATTATTAGACATGAGAGCCGGCACTGCAGGATCATTATTAGACACGAGAGCCGGCACTGCAGGATCATTATTAGACACGAGAGCCGGCACTGCAGGATCATTATTAGACATGAGAGCTGGCACTGCAGGATCATTATTAGACATGAGAGCCGGCACTGCAGGATCATTATTAGACATGAGAGCCAGAACTGCAGGATCATTATTAGACATGAGAGCCGGCACTGCAGGATCATTATTAGACATGAGAGCCGGCACTGCAGGATCATTATTACATATAATCCTTCCATATTGGATATCCACCTATATTACAGCTGATCATTTTTCTTCCTACTTTGAATAAAGTCACAGCGATACAGCAAAGCTTTATTATAGGAAGAGCCCAGAGCTGGCATTGCCTCTGACCAGATCACCTTCTTCCACATGTTTGCTGTGTCCTCCACATGGCTTCTCACAAACTACAAACAGGACTTCTTATGACTTTCTTTCACCAATGTCTTTCTTCTTGTCACTCTTCCATAAAGGGCAGATTTGTGGAGAACACGACTAATAGTTGTCCTGTGGACAGATTCTCCCACCTGAGCTGTGGATCTCTGCAGCTCCTCCAGAGTTACCATGGACCTCTTGGCTCTTCTCTGATGAATGCTCTCCTTGCCCGGCCGGTCAGTTTAGGTGGACGGCCATGTCTTGGTAGGTTTGCAGTTGTGCCATACTTTTTCCATTTTCGGATGATGGATTGAACAGAGCTCCGTGAGATGTTCAAAGCTTGGGAGATTTTTTTATAACCTAACCCTGCTTTATACTTCTCCGCAACTTTATCCCTGACCTGTCTGGTGTGTTCCTTGGCCTTCATGATGCTGTTTGTTCACTAAGGTTCTCTAACAAACCTCTGAGGGCTTCACAGAACAGCTGTATTTATACTGAGATGAAATGACACACAGGTGGACTCTATTTACTAATTAGGTGACTTCGGAAGACAATTGGTTCCACTAGATTTTAGTTAGGGGTATCCGAGTAAAGGGGGCTGAATACAAATGCACCCCCCCCCCACACTTTTCACATATTTATTTGTATCATTAATCATTTTTCTTCCACTTTGTGTTGATCACATAAAATCCCAATAAAATACATTTACGTTTTTGGTTGTAACATGACAAAATGTGGAAAATTTCAAGGGGCATGAATACTTTTTGAAGGTACCGTAGACAGAACATTCACAATGAATGGGCCGCCCAACGCATGTTAACACGTGAATGGCACCCATTTACCGCATGTGTCTTACCGCCACACCCTAGTGTATCAAAATCATGGTAAAAATGTTTCAGATGTGTTTCCTGTGCATTTCGTTTTTGGGTTGCCTGCACCTCAAGGGGTATGAATACTTTTTCAAGTCACTGTAAAATGTGGCCATGCAATATACATTCTGATTATGCAATCTCTGTACAATTTCCTTTAGATTGACCACAAAATGTATAATAGGAGGACACACCATTTATCCAATCACTCTGTATCCAATCAGGCAGGCTCTTGCACTACACCAGAGGTGTCCCATGGGCTGTATGTGGCCCCAGGGAGTTTAGCATGCGGCCTGAGCCCCGTCTGGAGGGGCACTGGGGAAGCCAAGCAAATGCACGCGTTGGCGAGATGCTTTGAAAACATAGTTGATGGGTGTAGGGCAGTGGTGGTGAACCTTGGCACCCCAGATGTTTTGGAACTACATTTCCCATGATGCTCATGCACTCTGCAGTGTAGCAGAGCATCATGGGAAATGCAGTTCCAAAACATCTGGGGTGCCAAGGTTCACCATCACTGGTGTAGGGTGTGTGCTAATGAGGTCATCTGGTAAACTCCTTCCTGTGTCTTACTGGTTTCTCTGTCCCAAATCTACACCAGGGAGTCTCTGAAGCTAAGAAATATAGCAAGGGCTGAGGTAAGGCCTTGTTCTCAAAAATCAAAGACATTTTTTTTTTTCTGCAGCCGAGGTACATTAATGGTATATTGGTACATAGGGAGATGGATTTAAAAAAAAAAAAAAGAAAATGTGAACTTAGCCTTAAAGGACTCCACCACTGCGGCCTAACAACCAGCCAATCACTTTACCCCTCCGCATTGCATCATTGCGTTACTTGAATAGCTGCGCACCTGGTATCTGTCCGAATGGTGGATGTCGTCTGTGGAGTGCGGCGAAGCCGTTGGCGATTCCCCTTCCCTCTTGATAGAAGCCGATAACAACATTGACTGCGGAAGAGAAAGGGGGAAAAAAAAAAAAAGAATAAAAAAAAGAACAAAAAAAAAAAAAAAGAATAAAAAAAAAAGAGGGCGATGAACATGTCAGACAAATTTGACAGAATTTTCCAACAAGCTTTTATGTACTATTTTTTCGCGTGCACCCCCGCGCGCTATTGTGCCGTTCCGCCTTTCCCAAACACAAAGCTCTTTTGATCATTTGTCTGAGCGGAACATCTATGGAGCGTCTCCCGGCTCGATGGGGCATCAGCCAGCCAAGTGATCTCTTAGCCATAAAAAGGAATTGATCTTTAGTTTGAATGCCATTAACCAGTACAGAGCGCTGTAATTACAGGTCCCGGGCAGATTAAACTCTCCTCCTCGCCTTTTCTCCGCCGTTTAACTGCGGCTTCATCATAACTGCCAACCACGGGGCAGAAAAAGACCAGAACAGGTTAGAATAAAACAAAATAATAAAAAAAAAAAAGAGATCCAACAAAGAGATAATAAATTCCGAGCGCAACATTGTTACATGAAAAATGGCCGGGAAGACGGGAAGTGGAACGTTATGTATCGGTTTTTATTTTGAGAGCGGCCCTAGGAAGAGCACGAGGGCCCATTATTCCGGCATTCTTCCCCAGCGCCATGGAGATGACCTCTAGAAAAAAAAAGAAAACATGGGGCTAAACTAATCCCGCGGATGTCAATCTCCGGCCCTCGTCTGCATGCGCCTGCAGTTCACATTAATAAACTGTTCTATTTTTAAATGGTGTGGAAAGCACTTCAATTCTAACGATCCGGCTGGCATACTGAGTACGGGGAGGTCCAGGACAAGTCACACTGTCCCCAACTCAGCAAGGAATGGCGTCCACCAATCACCGGCCACCGACCGGCTAAGACACGGAGGCCAAGGGCCAGGCTGTCTAATCTATACCACATAGAGGAACCCCAGAATTTGGTTTCAGGTCTTAGGGAACCCCTAATAATATTTATATCTACACCTCACACTACATATATAGCAAGGTGAAGAGTTGGGCTACTCTATACAACAAAATTATTATCACTAACCATAAATAATGATGATTATAATACTGGCCAGAGACATTGACAATTGTAGTTTTACATTGGTGATCAGTGAGAAGAATGTTCCTTACATTGGTGATCAGTGAGAAGAATGTTCCTTACATTGGTGATCAGTGAGAAGAATGTTCCTTACATTGGTGATCAGTGGGAAGAATGTTCCTTACATTGGTGATCAGTGGGAAGAATGTTCCTTACATTGGTGATCAGTGAGAAGAATGTTCCTTACATTGGTGATCAGTGGGAAGAATGTTCCTTACATTGGTGATCAGTGGGAAGAATGTTCCTTACATTGGTGATCAGTGAGAAGAATGTCCCTTACATTGGTGATCAGTGGGAAGAATGTTCCTTACATTGGTGATCAGTGAGAAGAATGTTCCTTACATTGGTGATCAGTGAGAAGAATGTCCCTTACATTGGTGATCAGTGAGAAGAATGTTCCTTACATTGGTGATCAGTGAGAAGAATGTTCCTTACATTGGTGATCAGTGAGAAGAATGTTCCTTACATTGGTGATCAGTGAGAAGAATGTTCCTTACATTGGTGATCAGTGAGAAGAATGTTCCTTACATTGGTGATCAGTGAGAAGAATGTTCCTTACATTGATGATCAGCGAGAAGAATGTTCCTTACATTGGTGATCAGTGAGAAGAATGTTCCTTACATTGGTGATCAGCGAGAAGAATGTTCCTTATATTGGTGATCAGTGAGAAGAATGTTCCTTACATTGGTGATCAGTGAGAAGAATGCTCCTTACATTGGTGATCAGTGAGAAGAATGTCCCTTACATTGGTGATCAGAGGGAAGAATGTTCCTTACATTGGTGATCAGTGAGAAGAATGTTCCTTACTTTGGTGATCAGTGAGAAGAATGTCCCTTACATTGGTGATCAGTGAGAAGAATGTTCCTTACATTGGTGATCAGTGAGAAGAATGTCCCTTACATTGGTGATCAGTGAGAAGAATGTTCCTTACATTGGTGATCAGTGAGAAGAATGTTCCTTACATTGGTGATCAGTGAGAAGAATGTCCCTTACATTGGTGATCAGTGAGAAGAATGTTCCTTACATTGGTGATCAGTGGGAAGAATGTTCCTTACATTGGTGATCAGTGAGAAGAATGTTCCTTACATTGGTGATCAGTGGGAAGAATGTTCCTTACATTGGTGATCAGTGAGAAGAATGTTCCTTACATTGGTGATCAGTGAGAAGAATGTTCCTTACATTGGTGATCAGTGAGAAGAATGTTCCTTACATTGGTGATCAGTGAGAAGAATGTTCCTTACATTGGTGATCAGTGAGAAGAATGTTCCTTCCATTGGTGATCAGTGAGAAGAATGTTCCTTACATTGGTGATCAGTGAAAAGAATGTTCCTTACATTGGTGATCAGTGAGAAGAATGTTCCTTACATTGGTGATCAGTGAGAAGAATGTTCCTTACATTGGTGATCAGTGGGAAGAATGTTCCTTACATTGGTGATCAGTGGAAAGAATGTTCCTTACATTGGTGATCAGTGAGAAGAATGTTCCTTACATTGGTGGTCAGTGAGAAGAATGTTCCTTACATTGGTGATCAGTGAGAAGAATGTCCCTTACATTGGTGATCAGTGAGAAGAATGTTCCTTACATTGGTGATCAGTGGGAAGAATGTTCCTTACATTGGTGATCAGTGAGAAGAATGTTCCTTACATTGGTGATCAGTGGGAAGAATGTTCCTTACATTGGTGATCAGTGAGAAGAATGTTCCTTACATTGGTGATCAGTGAGAAGAATGTTCCTTACATTGGTGATCAGTGAGAAGAATGTTCCTTACATTGGTGATCAGTGAGAAGAATGTTCCTTACATTGGTGATCAGTGAGAAGAATGTTCCTTACATTGGTGATCAGTGGGAAGAATGTTCCTTACATTGGTGATCAGTGAGAAGAATGTTCCTTACATTGGTGATCAGTGAGAAGAATGTCCCTTACATTGGTGATCAGTGAGAAGAATGTTCCTTACATTGGTGATCAGTGAGAAGAATGTTCCTTACATTGGTGATCAGTGAGAAGAATGTTCCTTACATTGGTGATCAGTGAGAAGAATGTTCCTTACATTGGTGATCAGTGGGAAGAATGTTCCTTACATTGGTGATCAGTGAGAAGAATGTCCCTTACATTGGTGATCAGTGAGAAGAATGTTCCTTACATTGGTGATCAGTGAGAAGAATGTTCCTTACATTGGTGATCAGTGAGAAGAATGTTCCTTACATTGGTGATCAGTGAGAAGAATGTTCCTTACATTGGTGATCAGTGAGAAGAATGTTCCTTACATTGGTGATCAGTGGGAAGAATGTTCCTTACATTGGTGATCAGTGGGAAGAATGTTCCTTACATTGGTGATCAGTGAGAAGAATGTCCCTTACATTGGTGATCAGTGAGAAGAATGTTCCTTACATTGGTGATCAGTGAGAAGAATGTTCCTTACATTGGTGATCCGTGAGAAGAATGTTCCTTACATTGGTGATCAGTGAGAAGAATGTTCCTTACATTGGTGATCAGTGAGAAGAATGTTCCTTACATTGGTGATCAGTGAGAAGAATGTTCCTTACATTGGTGATCAGTGAGAAGAATGTTCCTTACATTGGTGATCAGTGAGAAGAATGTTCCTTACATTGGTGATCAGTGGGAAGAATGTTCCTTACATTGGTGATCAGTGAGAAGAATGTCCCTTACATTGGTGATCAGTGGGAAGAATGTTCCTTACATTGGTGATCAGTGGGAAGAATGTTCCTTACATTGGCTGTTAGTGGAGAAGAGCCCAGTGCCACGCCTGTGGCATGTGCACCACTCTGTCCAGCTGCAATGTTAGGATTTGGGTAGGTGGTTTGCTTAATCAACTACTTGTTTTATTCACCCTTTTGCCACATGTTTGAAGTGGCCCTAAGTGAATCTTAAAACAAGCGATGACCTCTATAGCTGCAGGCACTGTGGAGCAAGTCATCCTCAAGGTTCACAGCAAAAGCACTGAAGTGCTAAGTCACTGCTGGGGAAAGGGGCAGGTTAAACTGGGTGGTTAGGTCACTGGTGGGAGGGGGGCCAGGGGGAGCTGAGCAGCTCAGTCACTGCTAGGAGGGGGTAGCAGAGCTGCTGAGTCTCTATGGGAAGTGGATGAATAGAGGCCTGAGCTGGGAGGGGGAGCTGAGATGCTGAGTCATTACTGGGAGGGAGAGCTGACATGCTGAGTCATTACTGGGAGGTAGAGCTGAGATGCTGAGTCATTACTGGGAGGTAGAGCTGAGCTGCTGAGTTCATTACTGGAAGGAAGAGCTGAACTGCTGAGTCATTACTGGGAGGGAGAGCTGAGCTGCTGAGTCATTACTGGGAGGGAGAGCTGAGATGCTGAGTCATTACTGGGAGGTAGAGCTGAGATGCTGAGTCATTACTGGGAGGGAGAGCTGAGATGCTGAGTCATTACTGGGAGGTAGAGCTGAGATGCTGAGTCATTACTGGGAGGTAGAGCTGAGATGCTGAGTCATTACTGGGAGGGAGAGGTGAGATGCTGAGTCATTACTGAATAGGAGAGCTGAGCTGCTGAGTCATTACTGGGAGGTAGAGCTGAGATGCTGAGTCATTACTGGGAGGGAGAGGTGAGATGCTGAGTCATTACTGAATAGGAGAGCTGAGCTGCTGAGTCATTACTGGGAGGTAGAGCTGAGCTGCTGAGTCATTACTGGGAGGTAGAGCTGAGCTGCTGAGTCATTACTGGGAGGTAGAGCTGAGCTGCTGAGTCATTACTGGGAGGGAGAGCTGAGATGCTGAGTCATTACTGAATAGGAGAGCTGAGCTGCTGAGTCATTACTGGGAGGTAGAGCTGAGCTGCTGAGTCATTACTGGGAGGTAGAGCTGAGCTGCTGAGTCATTACTGGGAGGTAGAGCTGAGCTGCTGAGTCATTACTGGGAGGAAGAGCTGAGATGATGAGTCATTACTGGGAGGAAGAGCTGAGATGCTGAGTTATTACTGGGAGGGAGAGCTGAGATGCTGAGTCATTACTGGGAGGTAGAGCTGAGATGCTGAGTCATTACTGGGAGGGAGAGCTGAGCTGCTGAGT
Organism: Lithobates clamitans; assembly: GCA_037952925.1. NCBI lineage: Eukaryota > Metazoa > Chordata > Amphibia > Anura > Ranidae > Lithobates > Lithobates clamitans. Next base: position 87,492 of record JBBGZY010002908.1, on the reverse strand, counting down.
CATTACTGGGAGGGAGAGCTGAGATGCTGAGTCATTACTGGGAGGGAGAGCTGAGCTGCTGAGTCATTACTGGGAGGGAGAGCTGAGCTGCTGAGTTATTACTGGGAGGGAGAGCTGAGATGCTGAGTCATTACTGGGAGGTAGAGCTGAGATGCTGAGTCATTACTGGGAGGGAGAGCTGAGATGCTGAGTCATTACTGGGAGGTAGAGCTGAGATGCTGAGTCATTATTGGGAGGGAGAGCTGAGATGCTGAGTCATTACTGGATAGGAGAGCTGAGCTGCTGAATCATTACTGGGAGGTAGAGCTGAGCTGCTGAGTCATTACTGGGAGGTAGAGCTGAGCTGCTGAGTCATTACTGGGAGGTAGAGCTGAGATGCTGAGTCATTACTGGATAGGAGAGCTGAGCTGCTGAATCATTACTGGGAGGTAGAGCTGAGCTGCTGAGTCATTACTGGGAGGAAGAGCTGAGATGCTGAGTTCTTAATGGGAGGGAGAGCTGAGATGCTGAGTCATTACTGGGAGGTAGAGCTGAGATGCTGAGTCATTACTGGGAGGGAGAGCTGAGATGCTGAGTCATAACTGGATAGGAGAGCTGAGCTGCTGTGTCACTACTGGGAGGGAGAGCTGAGCTGCTGAGTCACTACTGAGAGGGAGTGCTGGGCTGTTGAGTCACTGCTGGGAGGGGGAGCAGGTTAAGCTAAGCTGCTGATGAAATTGGAGGCATACAGGTGATATTTAAAACAGCAAAGCTGAACCAGTTCATGGATGTGTCACCTTCTGACTATGTGGTGTCCCCAAGCTGTGCAAACAACAGAACCGGCTGAGCAGAATTCCAAATTCTTTGTCAATAAACACAGTTTCAGGTACAGTATACATTTGCTGGAGTTCTGCCTTATGATCATTAATGAACAATGGATGACAGGTCTGCTGGTTCTTGTAGTGCCTCTGGAGGATCACACTGTCTGCATGATCATTCAATGCCAATAGCAGAAGAAAAACCCTCTTTTCATATATCACAGAAATGCGCTGCGCCGTGTCACGGCTCACAGTCGTTCGATGCACCATAGCGATGAATAACTGTTATAACAGCGCACCTGGCCGCGAAAGATTGCTAGAAAAAAGGTCACTCGCCTTTATAAAGCCGAACGTTGTGTAAAAAAAGCCATAAATGTGTTTAAGGATTAAAAAAATCAAAGTCAGAGTCGGCATTAAATCACAGCTTCCCCCTCCGTCCCCTCATTAAACACGGCCTCCTGTAAGGGAAGATGATGATTGGACGCAATAAGATCTTTACAAAAAATAATTCACGGCTTCCTCACCCTTTAATATCGGAGTCGCCAACGGCTAATTCTTCTCTTAATGGCAACTCTGCCATAAATCCTGCCCCTGCCGAGCGCCGTCCTCACCTCTCCATCTGTCTTGGCAGAGATGTGCGTGAATCTAACGCCTCGCATTACCGACATCCAATCATAGCGATCGCAATACACGCTGCCGGGGTCCACAGCAACCAATCAGAAGTCGACTTTCAGCAGTCAGAATAAAAGTGGGTGATGGGGAACCCCGCAGTGCACAGAGCTCATTGGCTTATTGCCTGTAAAGGTTTAGGATGTAACCATCTGTGAGGGGCAACATGGCGAGTGCCTTAAAGGAGAACTCCAGGTATGGATGTTATCACTTAGTTACATTGCCGCAGCTTGGACCAACTCTGTATGTACCATACGAGTGTAAATCACTATATAGACACCGCTACTACACCACAACTATACCACTACTACACTGATACTATGCCACAACTACACTGCTACTACAACACAACTATACCACTACTACACTGATACTATGCCACAACTACACTGCTACTACACCACAACTATACCACTACTACACTGATACTATGCCACAACTACACTGCTACTACTATACCACTATTACACTGCTACTATTATACCACTACTACACTGCTACTACTATACCACTATTACACTGCTACTACTATACCACTATTATACTGCAACTACTATACCACTACTACACTGCTACTACTATACCACAACTACACTGCTACTACTATACCACTATTACACTGATACTACTATACCACTAGTACACTGCTACCACTATACCACTACTACACTGCTACTACTATACCACTACTACACTGCTACTACTATATCACTACTACACGGATACTACTATACCACTACTGCACTGATACTACACCACTACTACTATACTGCTACTACTATACCACTACTACACTGATACTATGCCACAACTACACTACTACTATACAACTATTACACTGCTACTACACCACCACTACACTGATACTATGTCACAACTACACTACTACTATGCCACAACTACACTACTACTACACTGCTACTATAATACTGCTACTACACCACAACTACACTGCTACTATGCCTCAACGACACTACTACTATACCACCTATACCACTGCCATAACACCACAACTGCACTACTACTATACTGCTACTATACTACTGCTACTACACAACAACTACACTGCTACTACTACACCACTACTACACTGCTACTATGCCACAACTACACTATTATACCGCTGCTACTACACCACAACTACACTACTACTATACCACTGCTACTACATTACAACTACACTACTACTATGACACTACTATATTGCTACTACAGTGATTTCCATTCCTGTGTTGTGTGGCCAACTTAATGCATTCCGAAGAAGGTTGGCTACTTGTCAGTATTGAGAGAAATCTACTGTACTGTACTATATCCCTATGTATCCCTATGTATCTCTATGTATCTCCATGTATCCCCATGTATCTCCATGTATCCCTATGTATCTCTATGTATCCCTATGTATCCCTATGTATCTCTATGTATCTCTATGTATCCCTATGTATCTCTATGTATCCCCATGTATCCCCATGTATCCCTATGTATCTCTATGTATCCCTATGTATCCCTATGTATCTCTATGTATCCCTATGTATCTCTATGTATCCCTATGTATCTCTATGTATCTCTATGTATCTCTATGTATCTCCATGTATCTCTATGTATCCCCATGTATCTCTATGTATCTCTATGTATCTCCACGTATCTCTATGTATCTCCATGTATTCCTATGTATCTCTATGTATCTCCATGTATCCCTATGTATCTCTATGTATCTCCATGTATCCCCATGTATCCCTATGTATCTCTATGTATCCCTATGTATCTCTATGTATCCCTATGTATCTCTATGTATCTCTATGTATCTCTATGTATCTCCATGTATCTCTATGTATCCCCATGTATCTCTATGTATCTCCACGTATCTCTATGTATCTCCATGTATTCCTATGTATCTCTATGTATCTCCATGTATTCCTATGTATCTCTATGTATCCCTATGTATCTCCACGTATCTCTATGTATCTCCATGTATCTCTATGTATCTCTATGTATCTCTATGTATTTCCATGTATCTCTATCTATGTATCCCTATGTATCTCTATGTATCTCCATTTAACTCTATGTATCTCCATGTATCCCTATGTATCCCTATGTATCTCTATGTATCTCTATGTATCCCTATGTATCCCTATGTATCTCTATGTATCCCTATGTATCTCTATGTATCCCTATGTATCTCTATGTATCTCCACGTATCTCTATGTATCTCTATGTATCCCTATGTATCCCTATGTATCTCCATGTATCTCTATGTATCTCCATGTATCTCTATGTATCCCTATGTATCCCTATGTATCTCTATGTATCCCTATGTATCCCTATGTATCTCTATGTATCTCTATGTATCCCTATGTATCCCTATGTATCTCTATGTATCTCTATGTATCCCTATGTATCTCTATGTATCCCTATGTATCCCTATGTATCTCTATGTATCCCTATGTATCTCTATGTATCTCCACGTATCTCTATGTATCCCTATGTATCCCTATGTATCTCTATTGCCGCGTACACACGGTCGGACTTTTCAGCTACAAAAGTCCAACGGACGCCGACGGACTAAAGCTGGCTGGTAATCCGATCGTGTGTGGGCTTCTCCGGACTTTCAACGTACTTTTTTAGCCTCAAATCCGACGTACTTTAGATTTGAAACATGCTTCAAATCTTTACGTCGTAACTACGACGGACCCCGAAGTCCGCTCGTCTGTATGCTAGTCCTACGGACAAAAACCCACGCTAGGGCAGCTATTGGCTACTGGCTATCAACTTCCTTATTTTAGTCCGGTGTACGTCATCACGTACGAATCCGTCGGACTTTTGTGTGGTCGTGTGTAGGCAAGTCTGTTCGTTAGAAAGTCCGCCGCAAGTCCGCCGAAAGTCCGCCGAAAGTCTGTCGGACAGGCTGACGGACTTTTGTAGATGAAAAGTCCGACCGTGTGTACGCGGCTTATGTATCCCTATTTATCCCTATGTATCTCCATGTATCTCTATGTATCTCTATGTATCTCTATGTATCTCTATGTATCTCTATGTATCTCCATGTATCCCTATGTATCTCTATGTATCTCCATGTATCCCTATGTATCTCTATGTATCCCTATGTATCTCTATGTATCTCTATGTATCCCTATGTATCTCCATGTATCTCTATGTATCTCCATGTATCCCTATGTATCTCTATGTATCTCTATGTATCCCTATGTATCCCTATGTATCTCTATGTATCTCCATGTATCCCTATGTATCTCTATGTATCCCTATGTATCTCTATGTATCCCTATGTATCTCTATGTATCTCTATGTATCCCTATGTATCTCTATGTATCTCCATGTATCCCTATGTATCTCTATGTATCTCTATGTATCTCTATGTATCCCTATGTATCCCTATGTATCTCTATGTATCTCCATGTATCTCTATGTATCTCCATGTATCTCCATGTATCCCTATGTATCCCTATGTATCTCTATGTATCTCCATGTATCCCTATGTATCTCTATGTATCTCCATGTATATCTATGTATCTCCATGTATCCCTATGTATCTCTATGTATCTCTATGTATCCCTATGTATCCTTATGTATCTCTATGTATCTCTATGTATCTCTATGTGTCTCTATGTGTCTCTATGTATCTCTATGTATCTCCATGTATCTCTATGTATCTCTATGTATCCCTATGTATCTCTATGTATCCCCATGTATCTCTATGTATGTATCCCTATGTATCTCTATGTATCCCTATGTATCTCTATGTATCTCTATGTATCCCTATGTATCTCCATGTATCCCTATGTATCTCCATGTATCCCTATGTATCTCTATGTATCTCCATGTATCCCTATGTATCTCTATGTATCCCTATGTATCTCTATGTATCCCTATGTATCTCTATGTATCTCTATGTATCCCTATGTATCTCTATGTATCTCCATGTATCCCTATGTATCTCTATGTATCTCTATGTATCTCTATGTATCCCTATGTATCCCTATGTATCTCTATGTATCTCCATGTATCTCTATGTATCTCCATGTATCTCCATGTATCCCTATGTATCCCTATGTATCTCTATGTATCTCCATGTATCCCTATGTATCTCTATGTATCTCCATGTATATCTATGTATCTCCATGTATCCCTATGTATCTCTATGTATCTCTATGTATCCCTATGTATCCTTATGTATCTCTATGTATCTCTATGTATCTCTATGTGTCTCTATGTGTCTCTATGTATCTCTATGTATCTCCATGTATCTCTATGTATCTCTATGTATCCCTATGTATCTCTATGTATCCCCATGTATCTCTATGTATGTATCCCTATGTATCTCTATGTATCCCTATGTATCTCTATGTATCTCTATGTATCCCTATGTATCTCCATGTATCCCTATGTATCTCCATGTATCCCTATGTATCTCTATGTATCTCTATGTGTCTCTATGTATTTCTCTAGGGCTCATGCAGATGTGACATGTATACATTAGAGAAATCTGTCCCCCCCCCTGTACAGTACTCCTCTTGTCAGTTCAGACAAAGGCCCCATATGTTCTGCCACAGACCCCCCATCACCATCATCTCCCCCATCATCATCATCTCTCTCCAGTGCTGAAATGCAGCCTTAAAAAATAAAAACTAGCAGGCAGCCCGTCATTTCAGGCCATTAGGCGCGGAGTGTTCGTTTGTGATCGGCACAGTAAAGCAAACACACACTTTTTTTTTATATTATCGGCGTCGCCATCCATCAGCCGCGGCTGTCAGCAGAACAAATAGCGGTGTTTTCATGGGGCGATCCGGCCTGTTTTTATTCCAGCGCAAAGTGTTTCCTGTCTGATGGTTGGAGCGTTAACTCTCCTCTCTAAATAGGTACTTATCACTTAACACACAAGTGCCGCGGTGACACATTCCCGTCCGCGTCGCCTCCCGCACCCCGCCGCCGCCATATAAAGTGATACTAATAGCTCTTATTATTTACAAAGTGGAACCTGTGAGCGATAAGTGATGGCAGGAGCTCAGCTGCTTCATTTTATTTTCTTTATATATTTATCTGCAGGTCTGTGTGCATCTCCCGGACTTCACCGCCACCGCGGATTCCTAAAGAGAAGGATAATCACTGCTATTCACAAAGCCGAAATGTCACCGTCCGGAGGGGGAGGGGAAGAGGGGGGCGCTTCTGAGCAATTAAGGGTCAGAGTTTAGTCATGTTCCTTCTTTCTTGGCTATTTATAAAATATAAAATCACTTGACGAATGTCACAAGCATTCGCCCAGCCATAACAAATTTTCACCATAGGTTCATTTCCTATGACCATCAGCTCCATCTAGTGACCATCTGGTTTCTTTCTTTTCTCTTTCCTTTTTTTTCCTTTCCTTTTCCTCTCCTTTCTTTTTACTTTCATTTCCCTTTCCTTTTCCCGTTCCTTTCATTTTACTTTTCTTTTCTGTTCCCTTTCCTTTTTTTCTTTTCCTTTTCCCTTTCCTTTCCCCCTTCCTTTTCATTCCCTTCCCCTTTTTATTTCCTTTCCCTTCCCTTTTTTTCCTTTTCCCTTTCCTTTCATTTCCCTTCCCTTTCCGTTTCCTCTTCCTTTTCATTCCCTTTCCCCCTTTATCTCCTTTCCTTTTTTTCCTTTCCATTTCCTTTGTTTTTCATTTCCTTTCCTTTTCCATTCCCCTTTCTTTCCTTTTCTTTCTTTCTTTTTAGGAATCTATTTATATAGAAAAAAAATCACTTGACGAATATCACAAACATTCACCCAGCCATAACAAATGTTCCTCATATTTTGTCTAATAGGTTTATTTCCTATGATCATCTTTTTCATTTCCTTTCCTTTCCCTTTGGTTTTTTCCTTTTCCAATCCCTTTTTTCCTTTAATTTTCCCTTTCCTTTTCTTTTCCTTACCATTTCACTTCCTTTTCATTCCCTTTCCCCTTTTAGTTCCTTTCCTTTCCCTTTCCTTTTATTCCATTTTCATTTCCCTTCCCTTTCCTTTTCCTTTTCCTTTTCCCTTTTCTTTCTTTCTTTTTAGGAATCTATTTATATAAAAAAAAAATCACTTGACGAATATCACAAACATTCACCAAGCCATAACAAATTTTCCTCATATATTGTCTAATAGGTTTATTTCCTATGATCATCAGCTCCATCTAGTGGCCATAATGTGTTTTTTTTTTCTTGAACTATCTCAGTAAGAAAAGCACCACATTATGGCCATAAGCTGGAGCTGATGATCATAAAATATAAACCTATTGGACAAAATCTGAGGAACATTTGTGACATTCGTAACAAACATTTTTTATAGACCCCCCTCTAAAGCTTTGGTCTGGGGCTCCTATTAGTCGTTTTAAATGTGGATCTTCACTCTGGATCCCTTAGATCAGTGGTTCTTCTCAACCACTAAAAGCAAGGACACAGCCACCATTCTCTTGGGCCTCCAACCAGCTGCAGTTCTTCTAACCTACTACAGTGCTCCCAACCTCCCATGTTCTTCTCAAGCCCCCGGGCCTCTGAGAGTCCTCAGCCCCCACACTACAGTGCCACCTGGCCTCCTGTAGAGCCCTCCCCAGTCTGCTGCAGGGCCTGCAGCCCCCATAATGCCCCCAACCTCCAACAGTGTCCCGTAGTGCCTCCTAATCTCTGCAGTCCCATCCAGTCTCCCATTGTGCCCCTTCAAAGCTTCCCAACCCAATGGAGAGAACCCCAATCCCCTCCAGAACCCCCATTTCCCCACAGTACCACCCAACCTCTCACAGTGCCCCCCCCCCCCCCGTCCCCAGCCCCTCCAAAGTGCTCCTACCTCCAAAAATGTCCCACAGTGCCTCCTAGCTCCCACAGTCTTCCATAGACCCCACCCCACTCCAGATACCCCTCACCCCCTACAGGGCCAACAAGTCTTCTAAAGAGTCCCCTAACCCCCTCCAGAGCCACCCCCCCCCCCTACAGTGTCACCCAACGTCTCACAGTGCCCCCCTCCTCAGCCGCTCCAAAGTGTTCCTAATCTCCAAAAGTGTCCCACAGTGCCCCCTAGCCCCCTCCAGACACCTATTCCCTACAAGGCCAACAAGTCTCCTAAAGAGTCTCCTAACCCCCTCCAAACCCTCATCCCCCACAGTGACACCCAACCCCATGCAGAGCCTTCCAGCACTCAAAATACATTTTTATTGTCTGGATGGAAGGTTTTGGAGGATTTTTTTTGGCTCTGGGCTGACTAAGGTTGGGAACCTCCACCCTAGATAAACATTTTTTTGTTGAGATCGGCATCATTGGAGGTAGTGTCATGAAGTACATCCTCTCCCCAACTTCAGCAGAGCCACAATGCATACTGTATATATATATATTATATACATATTCTGGAGTATTTGGGGCCCCATTTTGACCACAGATTACTCGGCCTCACTCAGACGTTACTATTTCTCAATGACTGAATGCGGCCTGATGGGGTCAAAGAAAATGGAGACAATCCAGCTCAGACCTTCTCCAAACAAAGACGTTTGTCTCATCTACATAAGAAAGTTCACCGCACAGCCAGTTCTCTGGAGCAAAGAGCTTCAAAGCCCTTGACTGAGGCCCAATGAAAGCGCTGATCCACAGGCGTCCGTTTCTTATGAAGGATCCTTGAAGATGATGCTCAGCAGACGTCAAGGAGGACCCGCCAGAGGCAGCTGCTCCGTCTTTTCCTCGGCGGCCCCATTTAATTCTCACTTATAGAACAGATGAGGCTGTTTGTCGACTAAAGTGGAGACCTGCTGGGCCCCGGGACCTTCCAAAGAACACGGCCACCCTTGATTACCGAGACTTCTGTCTTCTACTGTAGAGATTAACAGACAAGAAAAACAAGTTACCCCCCTCCTCAGACTCTGGGGGGGGGGGGTCCCTGTAACTTGGTATCTTTGTAATGGCTTCATGTCAAGAACACTCAGATCTGTCTGTGGGACAAAGCCAAACATTGGCCAAATGACAAGTCTGATGCATCACGCCGAGCGGACAAATCGGACGCTTGATGCTCCGGGCAGAGGCAAGCGTGGCTGCTTCACCCAGGCCTCCCTGATACATCCGATTCAAAGGCTTAAGACTTGTATGAAGCCTCTACCAGATGGGCACCTTGTGCACAGGAACAAAGGTTGGAGATTCGTTACATTGTAATCTACCAGCATGCCAATCATGGAACATCCGGGCAGATTATGTGACATTAATACATGAACAATGTTACAGTCAGTATCACACCGTACCCATGTATCGTCCTATCACACGGAGGAGGAGGAACACCCAATTATTAGTATGAAGCCTCCTCCAGCTGGACGCCTTTTGCACAGGACAGAGTACAGAGAGACATCAGGAATGCCCTCAGAAATGATGGAGACCTGACAGGGCCGCCTTCAACATCCAGAGGACAATAATGAAGCAGCACATCAAGCATGTCATGGTGAATTGTTGGTGTGGCATAATTGTGCCAACAGTGGGGGGCTTAAAAATACAGAGTTAGGGTGTCCGGAGTATTTATCGTACAGAGTGCAGGTGTCAGAAGTACGTAACATACCGAGTACAGGGGTCAGATGTAAGTATTGTACAGAGTGCAGGGATCAGGAGTATGTAACATACAGAGTGCAGGTGTCAGAAGTACGTAACATACCGAGTACAGGGGTCAGATGTAAGTATTGTACAGAGTGCAGGGATCAGGAGTATGTAACATACAGAGTGCAGGTGTCAGAAGTACGTATTGTACAGAGTGCAGGTGTCAGGAGTATGTAACGTACAGAGAGCAGGTGTCAGGAGTATGTAACGTACAGAGAGCAGGTGTCAGAAGTACGTAACATACAGAGTGCAGGTGTCAGAAGTACGTATTGTACAGAGTGCAGGTGTCAGGAGTATGTAATGTATAGAGAGCAGGTGTCAGGAGTATGTAAACGTACAGAGTGCAGGGGTCAGAAGTATGTATTGTACAGGGTGCAGTTCTCAGGAGTATGTAAACATACAGAGTACAGGGGTCAGAAGTAAGTATTGTACAGAGAGCAGGTATCAGGAGTATGTAACGCACAAAGAGCAGGTATCAGGAGTATGTAACGCACAAAGAGCAGGTGTCAGGAGTATGTAAACGTACAGAGTGCAGATGTCAGGAGTATGTAATGTATGGAGAGCAGGTGTCAGGAGTATGTATTGTACAGAGTGCAGATGTCAGGAGTATGTATTGTACAGAGTGCAGGTGTCAGGAGTATGTAAACGTACAGAGTGCAGATGTCAGGAGTATGTAATGTATGGAGAGCAGGTGTCAGGAGTATGTATTGTACAGAGTGCAGATGTCAGGAGTATGTATTGTACAGAGTGCAGGTGTCAGGAGTATGTAATGTACAGAGAGCAGGTGTCAGGAGTATGTAATATACAGAGAGCAGGTGTCAGGAGTATGTAATGTACAGAGAGCAGGTGTCAGGAGTATGTAATGTACAGAGAGCAGGTGTCAGGAGTATGTAATGTACAGAGAGCAGGTGTCAGGAGTATGTATCATACAGAGTGCAGGTGTCAGGAGTATGTAATGTACAGAGTGCAGGTGTCAGGAGTATGTAATGTACAGAGAGCAGGTGTCAGGAGTATGTAATGTACAGAGAGCATGTACAGAGAGCAGGTGTCAGGAGTATGTATCATACAGAGTGCAGGTTTATGTGCATGTAACATACAGAGTACAGGGATCAGGACTGGCTGCCGGGAGCCAAGTCACCTAATATTACTTCACCTGCTGAAAGCAGAAAAAACCTCAAACCTTTAAACACAACTGCTGGGAGCCACAGCCCGCTGTAATACTCCACCTGAGCTCCATGGAAAATAAAATTTCCCCTCTCTGCTCATGGACCCCCGTACTGGACTAATGGGGTCAGGGCCCTGTACAGGAGGGTCAGCTCTAACCCCCTTTCAGCAGCCGAGCGTTACATTGTAATCTGCCAACATGCTGACCACGGAGCATCCGGGCAGATCACGTGACATTAAAACATGAACAAGTTACAGTCAGTGTCATACCGTACCCATGTATCGTCCTATCACACAGTTATTTGTATGAAGCCTCCACCAGCTGGACGCCTTCTGCATCGGAAGATTTCTTACATTGTATTCTGCCGGCGTGCCGATCACGGAACATCCGAGTAGATCATGTGACCTTAAAAACCTAACTACCTCTAAACCTACTTTCACCAACATTCTAAGCCTCATCTATCTAGCCCTGTAAATCTTATCCCTGCAGGGATGAAAAACAGAGAGATCTCTCCCTCTGTACAGAGCTCTGTGTTGATTGTCAACACAGGGCTCTGAGCTGTGATTGGACACAGCCAATCAGCAGGTCCTGGCCAAGAATCATTGGCTGGGGCCTGCTGACAGACTCCCGCCGTGTACAATCACAGCCGCGCTGGCAGGGCGGTGCGCATTCACTCGCCCTAAACCCAGAAGTAGGCGGTGATGAGCGGGTGACGTCACCACCTACAGCTGCAGTGAATATCTACTAAATGGTGTTCACAGCACTGACAGGTAAGACTTATTATAAAATTCCCCGTTGGGTACAAATTACTTATTGGACTTTACTACCACTTCGCACTTACCCCATCCAGGTCCCGGCAGCTTCGGCGGCTTCTGCTTCTGCTACTGTCAATCTGGTTGCCTGATTGGCCGGGAGGAGAATCAAGAAGACAATAGCGAATATTCATTCGCTATTGTCACACAACTGGGTGGGCTCGGGGCGCAGAGCCCACCCTTTTTTTAAGCCAATGCGCGCCTCAGGCTCTAATCACGTGCTTTAACAAAAAAAAACTCATTCAATTCCAATGCGTCCGGCGCCCTGCATGTAAATTAGGGGGTCGGACGCATGGATTGGAGGGGGGGAGGCGTCACCCGTGCGCCCTGTGTGTAAATTAGGGGGCCGGGCGCATGGATTGGGGGGGGAGGGGGGCGGCACCCGTGCGCCCTGCATGAGCGTCCGCCACTGATAACGTCCTATCAGAAGAAAGAGTTCTAATCACCTATTTATTTGTCAATGTGTTGATAGGAGGAGGGATCTGATTGATGATGAGATATTGTATGAAATTAGGATCAGTTACAATCTGTGAAAATTTTTTTGTAACTTTGTTACAATAAAAATCTCTTTTGTGTCCATATTTCAGCGGATATTCGGTGGTTGATGCCTTTCCGAGTCCCAGTTTTCTTCTAGAAACAATGTCATGTGACTAATATGACTATTATTATTATTATTATTATTATTATTATTATTATTATTATTATTATTATTATTATAATACAGCATTTATATGATTATTATTATTATACAGGATTTATATGATTATTATTATTATTATTATTATAATACAGGATTTATATGATGATGATTATTATTATACAGGATCTATATGATTATTATTATTATTATTATACAGGATTTATATGATTATTATTATTATTATTATTATTATAATAATACAGGATTTATATGATTTTTATTATTGTAATTATTATACAGGATTTATATGATGATGATGATTATTATTATACAGGATCTATATGATTATTATTATTATTATACAGGATTTATATGATGATTATTATTATTATACAAAATATATAAGATGATTATTATTATTATACAGGATCTATATGATTATTATTATTATGATTATTATACAGGATTTATATGATGATGATTATTATTATACAGGATCTATATGATTATTATTATTATTATACAGGATTTATATGATTATTATTATTATTATTATTATTATTATTATACAGGATTTATATGATTTTTATTATTATTATACAGGATTTATATGATTATTATTATTGTTATTATTATACAGGATCTATATGATTATTATTATTATACAGGATTTATATGATTATTATTATTATACAAAATATATAAGATGATTATTATTATTATACAGGATCTATATGATTATTATTATTATTATTATACAGGATCTATATGATGATTATTATTATTATTATTATACAGGATTTATATGATTATTATGATTATTATTATTATTATTATTATTATAATACAAGATTTATATGATGATGATTATTATTATTATTATACAGGATATATATGATTATTATTATTATTATTATTATTATTATTATACAGGATATATATGATTATTATTATTATTATTATTATTATTATTATTATTATTATACAGGATCTATATGGTTATTATTATTATTATACAGGATTTATATGATGATGATTATTATTATACAGGATATATATGATGATTATTATACAGGATTTCTATAGCACCAACAGTTTGCACATCGTCCTCCAATATAAATGATTGGATCCGTCGTCTCCATATGTTTGGTAACGGGAAGAAGGATTGCTCCCGGTATCGGATCACCACACGGAATACGCGGCGTCCTGCCACACGGATGGCGAGAACGGGTCAGACGCGCAGATTCCGCCATCAAATTGCAGATCTTTAAAGGCGATTGTGGAGATTATCTGCTCTTCTCATCTGAGCGGCCACAAGGAGCAATATCCTGTGAAATTGCACTAAAAGTAAATTAGACTTAGCGCTATCTTAATCCTTTCCGCTGCGGTGACGCGATCCGCTTATTGATATGAATCGAATATCTGGCCGCGATAATGCCGGATCTGTGAAAATGACATATTAGGGGAGAAAACACGCCGGGATTAACCCTTTTCATCAACACAAGTCACCCGACACCGGTACAGATCTCACCCGCCTGTCTGGGGGATCCCGCCGTATATTCTGTAATATGTGTCATTGATATGATATCATAGTGTGGAGGGGAAGAATATGACATTTAGATTTAATTGTTTCTGTCAGTTCCGTGTGATAAGATCTGCAGATTTGCATCTTTCCTCCAATAAAATTATAAATAAATAAAAATAAATCTTTCAGAGTACAGAAATGTTCAGTTACATTACTAAGAATCATTTTTAGATAGAGAGATAGATAGATAGATAGATAGATAGATAGATAGATAGATAGATAGATAGATAGATAGATAGATAGGGACATACATGGATGGGTGGATGGATGGAGACATGGATGGATGGATGGAGATATGGATGAATGGGTGGATGGATGGAGACATACATGGATGGATGGATGGATGGATAGATGGATGGAGACATGGGTGGATGGATGGATAGATGGAGACATGGGTGGATGGATGGATAGATGGAGACATGGATGGATGGATGGAGACATGGATGGAGACATGGATGGATGGATGGATGGAGACATGGATGGATGGATGGATGGATGGAGACATACATGGATGGATGGATGGAGACATGGATGGAGACATACATGGATGGATGGATGGAGACATGGATGGATGGATGGAGACATGGATGGATGGATGGATGGATGGATGGAGGCATGGATGGATGGATGGAGACATGGATGGATGGAGACATACATGGATGGATGGACGGAGACATGGATGGATGGATGGATGGATGGAGACATGGATGGAAGGATGGAGACATACATGGATGGATGGATGGAGACATGAATGGATGGATGGATGGATGGAGACATACATGGATGGATGGATGGAGACATGGATGGATGGATGGAGACATGGATGGAGACATGGATGGATAGATGGATGGATGGAGACATGGATGGATGGATGGATGGATGGAGACATACATGGATGGATGGATGGAGACATGGATGGAGACATACATGGATGGATGGATGGAGACAGGGATGGATGGATGGATGGAGACATGGATGGATGGATGGATGGATGGATGGAGGCATGGATGGATGGATGGAGACATGGATGGATGGACGGAGACATGGATGGATGGATGGATGGATGGAGACATGGATGGATGGATGGAGACATGGATGGATGGATGGATGGATGGATGGAGACATGGATGGATGGATGGATGGATGGATGGAGGCATGGATGGATGGATGGATGGAGACATGGATGGATGGATGGAGACATACATGGATGGATGGATAGAGACATGGATGGATGGATGGATGGATAGAGACATGGATGGATGGATGGATGGATGGATGGATGGATGGAGACATGGATGGATGGATGGATGGATGGAGACATGGATGGAAGGATGGATGGATGGAGACATGGATGGAGACATGGATGGATGGATGGATGGAGGCATGGATGGATGGATGGAGACATGGATGGATGGATGGAGACATACATGGATGGATGGATGGAGACATGGATGGATGGATGGATGGATGGATGGAGACATGGATGGATGGATGGATGGATGGAGACATGGATGGATGGATGGATGGATGGAGACATGGATGGATGGATGGAGACATGGATGGATGGAGGCATGGATGGATGGAGACATGGATGGAGACATGGATGGATGGATGGATGGATGGATGGATGGATGGAGGGATGGATGGATGGAGACATACATGGATGGATGGATGGAGACATACATGGATGGATGGAGACATGGATGGATGGATGGAGACATGGATGGATGGATGGATGGAGACATACATGGATGGATGGATGGAGACATGGATGGATGGATGGAGACATACATGGATGGATGGATGGATGGATGGAGACATGGATAGATGGATGGAGACATGGATGGATGGATGGATGGATGGAGACATACATGGATGGATGGGGGAGTTTTCTTTGAATCTTAAAACTGAATTAAAAAGTGTTTCAGTTTGTGTTGCTCGGATGCAGTTTAGTTCCCTCTATAATCACGTCAGACTGCCCTGTCTATTGGGTGACAACACTGCTATTTAACACAACAGAACAAACAGCGTTGTCTCCCTGTTACAGGAAGTAGAAAACATAGCGGTTCTGCAGGTAGGATCAATTGGAAATAATAAAAAAAGAAAATCGGTGTTAATGTTAGCGTCACACTGTATGAGATCTGTCATTCTGGGCGGTGCTCGCTGTTTCTCCCCTTTTCATTTTATACCCCTAGCAGAGCGCCCTCTACAGGAGATGGGAAATGAGGAGCGCCGAGTGTGTCACATGACTTCTCCTCCAGCAGTGACCATATGTTTGGAATACAAATAATACATAAGGTGTATATATGGAGCGGTATGTATAACTAACCTTTGGTGTGCCGGGAGCCATGCCGTCCTTCTGTATGACATTCTTACTGTCAGGAGAGAAAACAGAGAGAGGAGGGTAAGAACAGGATCCACTGACATTCTGCAAATAAAAAAATGACATAAAGTAAAACCTGCTACAACCTGAGCGAAATCACAATCTTGTAATGTAAAATGTGACCTTTAAAAAATAGCTTCAGGTTTTGTACGTTCCCGCTGTCATTGCTGTGTAGTCAGCAGTGTAAAATCAGCAATTTTGCACCTTTTGTGTAATTGTGACTTGTGTACTTGTGAGATCAGCCTTCCCCACCTATAGCTTATCCCTGATGATGTCACAGGTTCAGCCACCTATAGATTATCCCTGAGGATGTCACAGTCTCAGCCACCTATAGATTATCCCTGATGATGTCACAGGTTCAGCCATCTATCGATTATCCCTGATGATGTCACAGGTTCAGCCACCCATAGATTATCTCTGATGATGTCACAGGTTCAGCCACCTATAGATTATCCCTGATGATGTCACAGGTTCAGCCACCTATAGATTATCCCTGATGATGTCACAGGTTCAGCCACCTATAGATTATCCCTGACAATGTCACAGGTTCAGCCACCTATAGATTATCCCTGATGATGTCACGGGTTCAGCCACCTATAGATTATCCCTGAGGATGTCACAGTCTCAGCCACCTATAGATTATCCCTGACGATGTCACAGGTTCAGCCACCTATCGATTATCCCTGATGATGTCACATGTTCAGCCACCCATAGATTATCTCTGATGATGTCACAGGCTCAGCCACCTATAGATTAACCCTGATGATGTCACAGGTTCAGCCACCTATAGGTTATCTATATTTATATATATTAAGATTTTGGACTCGCCCTATACTGTGCCATACTTATTGATCTTTATTATCATATCGGTTATTGTTTTCTATGACTCACAGACGCACTCTGTACCTTGTTACAATGTGGATGACATGTGAACATCGCTACAGGTCACACTATGTATCTTACAAGAAAGACCTGAAAGTGAAAAGATTTTGAACTCTTGGATGTACGATCGTCACTCTGATGAGTTTATTTATGGCATTCAGAGACCCCGCTGATCACAATTTAATATGGCCGCCCCCGGAGCGGAGCGTTACATTGTATCATTTATCTGTAGAGGGGAAACATTTTGTTTCAATATGGCCGCCCCCGGAGCGGAGCGTTACATTGTATCATTTATCTGTAGAGGGGAAACATTTTGTTTCAATATGGCCGCCCCCGGCTGGACTGTTACATTGTATCAGTTATCTGTAGAGGGGAAACATTTTGTTTCAATATGGCCGCCCCCGGAGCGGAGCGTTACATTGTATCATTTATCTGTAGAGGGGAAACATTTTGTTTCAATATGGCCGCCCCCGGCTGGACTGTTACATTGTATCATTTATCTGTAGAGGGGAAACATTTTGTTTCAATATGGCCGCCCCCGGAGTGGAGTGTTACATTGTATCAGTTATCTGTAGAGGGGAAACATTTTGTTTCAATATGGCCGCCCCGGAGAGTTATATTGTATCATTTATCTGTAGAATGGAAACAATTTGTTTCAATATGGCCGCCCCTGGTGTGGACTGTTACATTGTACCATTTATCTGTTGAGGTGAAACATTTTGTTTCAATATGGCCACCCCCGGAGCGGAGCGTTACATTGTATCATTTATCTGTAGAGGTGAAACATTTTGTTTCAATATGGCCGCCCCCGGAGCGGAGCGTTACATTGTATCATTTATCTGTAGAGGTGAAACATTTTGTTTCAATATGGCCGCCCCCGGAGCGGAGCGTTACATTGTATCTTTTATCTGTAGAGGTGAAACATTTTGTTTCAATATGGCCGCCCCCGGAGCGGAGCGTTACATTGTATCATTTATCTGTAGAGGTGAAACATTTTGTTTCAATATGGCCGCCCCCAGCGTGGACTGTTACATTGTATCAGTTATCTGTAGAATGGAAACATTTTGATTTACGTTGGTAAAACGCCCCCTCATGTTCTTTGGTGTCGGATCGCTTGGAAGCCCCGCCCTGCAAATCAGAATCAGACGTCTGAAATAAATTGGATAACGAGATCAAATCGAATTGGTGACATTTGGAATAAAAAACCCCATAACGGATTGTCAGCTTTGTGTCGAGGATTTCCTACGCTTTCCCCTGACAATGAACGCCGGCTCTCCCTCTCCGCCCACCACCAGCGGCCTGAAATCTAATAACGCCGTTCTCCCTTAATACGGGTTCCAATTGAAACAATTCCATATTAAATCTGTAATTTGGGGGTGTCAGAGTCGCCCCCCCGATGTAAATTCTCTGGAAATAAACGACGTCTCCCTGATTGGATGTGTCAGGTCAGCCGCCACCTGCAGCACTAAAGATCGGTGAAATATGTTCAGACCCCCCGAACGAGGGCGGCACGCTGCTTGTAGCCCCCCGGCTCTGGTGGATGGATGGGGGGGGGGGGGATGTGTATTTAATAACGGAATTTGTATGCACGCCTGCAGTCAGGAGCCAAGGATGAGCGACCAAGAGGCGGCGAGGATTGGAAGGCGCTCCCGCTAAACAGATGCTTATAACAGAAGAAGACATATGAAATCAGATGTAGTCAGTATTAATATCCAGGGGCGCCCGCGCATACACAACACAAAAAACGCACACCCCGCCACACACACCACCCCCTCCCCCGCCCCGAAATCAGCACCGGGGACGACAATACATTTTTATGAGAAATGTTTGGGAGATCAGTACATGAGATGTGACAGAAAAAGCAATGTCGCTGTCATGTTCACTTTGCGCAAAGCGTTTTTCAGTCCCAGATGCCGAGCAGCCGCGCCGCGCCGCGAGAAATTGAATTTTGGCTCTTTAATGCTCCCTGATTTGGCAGATGGTTCGGCAATGTTGAAAGAAGAATGGATGGGAGATGGAGAATCATCCTTGTCTGACCTATACAGGAGACGCACAACACAGCGCCAAAGTCTACGGAGGACCTAAAACTACGGAAAAAGGCAATCTGCGGCAATGCGTCCCGGCGTGTCATGGCGGCTCGGGTCGGGATTCTACTGACTTCAAATATAGAAATGTTATCTGTATGGTAATAGTCTGCAGAACTCCAATCCCCAGATAACGCTCTAGAATTGAGAGCAGTGGTCGCCAAACTACGGCTGGATTTTATTTGAACCAACAATGAGGCATAGTTTCCCCCCCACTGACCGCAGTGAAGGGGCACAACTCCTCCCAATGACACCAATAATAGGACACAACTCTTCCCAACGACACCAATAATAGGGCACAACTCCTCTCAATGATACCAAAGATGGGGCACAATACCTCCCAATGACACCACAAATTGGGCCCAATGACACCAACGATGGAACACAGTTCCTCTCAATGACACCAACGATGGGGCACAATTTCTCCAAATCACACCAACAATATGGCACAATTCCTCCCAATGACACCAACAATTGGGCCCAATTACACCAATGATGGGGAACAATTCCTCCCAATGACACCAAAGATGGGGCACAATACCTCCCAATGACACCAACAATTGGGCCCAATGACACCAACGATGGGACACAGTTCCTCCCAATGACACCAACAATTACACCAATGATGTGGCACAATTCCTTCCAATGGTACCAAAAATTGGGTCCAATGACACCAACAATGAGGCATAATCCCCCCCCCCACTGACCCCAATGAAGGGGCAAAACACCTCCCAACGATGGGGCACAACAATTGGGTCCAATGACAACAACGATGGGGCAGAATTCCTCCCAATGACACCAAAAATTGGGCCCAATGACACCATAGATGTGGCACAATTTCTCCCAACAATGGGGCACAATTCTCCTCAATGACACCAACAATAAGACCTAATGGCACCAACAATAGGGCACAATTCCTCCCAATGACACCAACAACTGGGTCCATTGACACCAACGATGGGGCACAATTCCTCCCACTGACGTCGGGCCCCTATGTGGGAGGAATCGGTTACAAAGTATCGATAATCATCAATAAAATATGTTTCAAACAAATGCAAGTTATTTATTTCCCAAAACATTAAAAACTCCCCCAAAAAATCCCGCCAGGAGGAATTCCGCCGCCCCTGAAGAAGTCTGATGTCGTTTCTGAACTCGGCTTTTTTTTCGCTCACAGGCGGGACGCCGGCGGATGATCACCAATGGAATAAATATTTTTCTTTTCTCCTGACGGGGAGATCAGAGCGAATTTAGAGACGGACAGTCGGCTGACACCGCCGCCGTATAGGGTGCTGCATGGATGGCTCCGCGTCCGATTACTGAATGTTTTTTTACAGACAGACATCCCCGAATTTTATGAAGACGGATCGCAATGTAAGCAGACCATAATAAGCCGATCGCATTCTCTGCGCCGCTGCTAATAAATGACAGAGATTTGCATAGGACTTGACATGTTCATGAACACAGCTACATCAATGTCATCATTTACACCCGGCCGCGTTCGGCGGGAATACAACGCGTCCGTCATCCATCTTCATTGCGGGGCTTCAATCAGGCGGAACGATCGGACGCCTGAGCCCAGGAGCTAGCACTCTATTTGGCTGTCCAGAGAGCGAGTGGGTTTTTCTGGGATTAGATGAATTTTTTTAAACAAGAGGAAATATTACGATGAATAACTCAGTATTGTGAATGTGGAAAGCGGACGGCGTTTGGATTAACGTCAAGGAAAGCGTGGAGCGTCTTCGTCTTCTCCAATCATTATTACTGCTATTAATAATATTGTCTGAAATGAGGACCTGTCACCAACCCTAAGAACTGCATCCTAAAGCACACATTAGAACTTGACTAGTCTATGCCCCAGCACAGCCCATTCTTGCATGACATAGCCCAATTAAGGTCTGTGCTGGCCCAGCTCCTATGCCTCCCCCACTTGTTGGGGGGGGGGTATGCTCACATTTCCATTAGTTCAGTAAGATGGTGCAAAAAAAAAAAAGGATACTATCAGGGCTTCCTTTCATAGGTCAGTGTGGGTGGCTAGTTTGAGTCTCATCACCAGACGCCCTGAACCCGTTCCTGCCCCTCATGGAGTGTTCTCATGTCTCCTGATACATCCTTTATAATAACCAAATCAGCCTTTCCCAACATCTATACCCCAAAGGAAACCTAAAAATATTATTCAGGTCTCAGGGAACCCTTATAAAAAATTAATTTATTGGTGATCAGTGAGAAGAATATTGCTTACATTGGTGATCAGTGGGAAGAATGTTCCTTACATTGGTGATCAGTGAGAAGAATGTCCCTTACATTGGTGATCAGTGAGAAGAATGTCCTTTACATTGGTGATCAGTGAGAAGAATGTTCCTTACATTGGTGATCAGTGGGAAGAATGTTCCTTACATTGGTGATCAGTGAGAAGAATGTTCCTTACATTGGTGATCAGTGAGAAGAATGTTCCTTACATTGGTGGTCAGTGAGAAGAATGCTCCTTACATTGGTGATCAGTGAGAAGAATGTCCCTTACATTGGTGATCAGTGAGAAGAATGTCCTTTACATTGGTGATCAGTGAGAAGAATGTTCCTCACATTGGTGATCAGTGAGAAGAATGTTCCTTACATTGGTGATCAGTGAGAAGAATGTTCCTTACATTGGTGATCAGTGAGAAGAATGTTCCTTACATTGGTGATCAGTGAGAAGAATGTTCCTTACATTGGTGATCAGTGAGAAGAATGTTCCTTACATTGGTGATCAGTGAGAAGAATGTTCCTTACATTGGTGATCAGTGGGAAGAATGTTCCTTACATTGGTGATCAGTGAGAAGAATGTTCCTTACATTGGTGATCAGTGGGAAGAATGTTCCTTACATTGGTGATCAGTGAGAAGAATGCTCCTTACATTGGTGATCAGTGAGAAGAATGTCCTTTACATTGGTGATCAGTGAGAAGAATGTTCCTTACATTGGTGATCAGTGAGAAGAATGTTCCTTACATTGGTGATCAGTGAGAAGAATGTCCCTTACATTGGTGATCAGTGGGAAGAATGTTCCTTACATTGGTGATCAGTGAGAAGAACGTTCCTTACATTGGTGATCAGTGAGAAGAATCTCCCTTACATTGGTGATCAGTGAGAAGAATGTTCCTTACATTGGTGATCAGTGAGAAGAATGTTCCTTACATTGGTGATCAGTGAGAAGAATGTTCCTTACATTGGTGATCAGTGAGAAGAATGTCCCTTACATTGGTGATCAGTGGGAAGAATGTTCCTTACATTGGTGATCAGTGAGAAGAACGTTCCTTACATTGGTGATCAGTGAGAAGAATCTCCCTTACATTGGTGATCAGTGGGAAGAATGTTCCTTACATTGGTGATCAGTGAGAAGAATGTTCCTTACATTGGTGATCAGTGAGAAGAATGTCCCTTACATTGGTGATCAGTGAGAAGAATGTTCCTTTACATTGGTGATCAGTGAGAAGAATGTTCCTTACATTGGTGATCAGTGAGAAGAATGTTCCTTACATTGGTGATCAGTGAGAAGAATGTTCCTTACATTGGTGATCAGTGAGAAGAATGTCCCTTACATTGGTGATCAGTGGGAAGAATGTTCCTTACATTGGTGATCAGTGGGAAGAATGTTCCTTACATTGGTGATCAGTGAGAAGAATGATCCTTACATTGGTGATCAGTGAGAAGAATGTCCCTTACATTGGTGATCAGTGAGAAGAATGTTCCTTACATTGGTGATCAGTGAGAAGAATGTTCCTTACATTGGTGATCAGTGAGAAGAATGTTCCTTACATTGGTGATCAGTGGGAAGAATGTCCCTTACATTGGTGATCAGTGTGAAGAATGCTCCTTACATTGGTGATCAGTGAGAAGAATGCTCCTTACATTGGTGATCAGTGGGAAGAATGTTCCTTACATTGGTGACCAGTGAGAAGAATGTCCCTTACATTGGTGATCAGTGAGAAGAATGTCCCTTACATTGGTGATCAGTGAGAAGAATGTTCCTTACATTGGTGATCAGTGAGAAGAATGTTCCTTACATTGGTGATCAGTGAGAAGAATGATCATTACATTGGTGATCAGTGAGAAGAATGTTCCTTACATTGCTGATTAGTGAGAAGAATGTTCCTTACATTGGTGATCAGTGAGAAGAATGTTCCTTACATTGGTGATCAGTGAGAAGAATGTTCCTTAATGTTCCATTGTGATTGGTTGCTGTGCATTGGGTCTGTTGTGATTGGTTGCTCTGAATTCAGTTCATTGTGATTGGTTGCTGTGAGTTGGGTTCGTTATGATTGGTTGCTGTGAGTTGGGCCCTTTGCACATCCTCGGTGCCATGCGCTCGGCTTTATTAAATTACCTCCAATATCTTTTTTATTCTGAACACTAATAAATCTCTCGGCGGCCCTAAACGCTGCGAGGACGGAAGGCGAGCGCGGTCGCCCGTTAATCACTCACCCAGCCAGGGCACTGGATAATGACCCGTCTCCATAGTAATTGCCCGTCCCGCTCTCCCCACACCCCGGTGATACATGCGTTTTAAATGACACCATGTACACAGGAAATTACTTACCAACTATCACACCGCTGACACTTTTAATTAAGGTGATTTACACCGAATTATCCCTTGAAAATAAAAAAAACGCCGCTCTGCGTCCGTATAAAATATGGATTCGCCGGGGTTTTTTTTTTTTTTTTTTGTTTTTCTGTTTGGGGAATCGGAAAGGACTTTATTACCAAAGACAACTTCCTCTTCCTCATCGCTAATCTCTCCTCCTCACCTGTAATTACCCGCTGCCCGCAAAATCGCACCGTGACATCATGTAATGAAGGGGCCCGGCCAGATTAACCTGATAATTGGCACTAAAAAGATTCACCGCGAGCAGGCGAGGCGCCGCCAGCTGCGGCAGAGTCGCTGACATGCGACCGATACTTTACAGCTGGCCGGTCCTGCCTCAGCGCCAACAAGGACCGTAGAGGGGTACACATACCAGCAGATTAGACATTTATTTATGGCCCCCGTTCACACTTGGAATTTGCCGCGATTCTGCCTCCTGTTCCAAATCACGTGCCAATCGATGAAAAACGCGCGACGTGCATTTGGGTGCCAATTATTCTAAATGGCAACTCAAACGCTGTGCACTTTTGCCAACAGAATTGCGGTAAAACGCGCCTTTAAAAATCACGTTAAGCTCGCCGCCCCCCCAAAAAAGGAGCAAAAGTTTCTATTGCGACAAACGCGCACAAGACAGCCCATTCACTGCAAGGAGCGGCACACAGAATCGCATTAAAATCGCCCACACAAAAATCGCCAGCGGGAACACGAAGTGCAAATGGGGCCTTTAAGATTCTGGAATATGTTTCACATTTCAGATTCTGGCTTCCTTTAGGCTCCCGTTCACATCTGGGCGTCGCCGGATTGCAGGCGGAATCGTCACGATTCTGCCCGCAATCCCGAATCGCGGCAAGTCGCGGGACGCCCCCTTTGCGATTCCTGCCACTTCCAATGGCACCCCGATCGAGTTTTTTTTTTGAGGTGACAGGCGTACCACGATTCTGTTTGTACGATTTCACCGCGATTCGTGGGCCGACCACTGCGGCAAAAATTGCGCCGCGATCGGGGGAGGGGTGTCATTGGAAGTGACGAAGATCGCAAGGGCGTCCTGCGATTTGGGATCGTGGGCGGAATCGTGGCAATTCCGATCCGGGGACGCTTAGATGTGAACAGAGCCTCAGGGCCCCATTCACATCGAGCGTTTTCTACATGTGCCAAGTTTTCTTTTTCCCTGCACTTTTTTGTGACACACATTTATTTCCATGGACTGCCCTTCGTGCGACAAACGCAGCAAAGTAGCTCATGTAGCTTTTTGCCACGTTAAGCCTTGCCTGTTTTTTACTGCGCGTTCTGCCGCGTTTGTTGCACGCCCTTCCATGCGGCCAAACGCACATCTTCCTTCCCCGTTTGGAAGTGCCATTAACAATGAATAACACAGCGAACAAGACATGATTTTTTTTTTACGCGTTTCGTAAACAAAATGGGATACAAGGAACAGCACCTGCTAACAAGGCATGCATTTTTTTTACGCGTTTCGTAAAAGAAACAGGATTTTGCGCACATTTTGCGAAGTGCGCAAGCGTGAACGGAGCCTTACGTTAATGACCTAAACTGTCCAAACTGCAGGCTCTAGACATGTACAGTCCGTTTCCCTCCGAATTTTTCAGATGTAATTTTTTTTTCTATTCTATTCCTTTATTTTCTATTCTATTTTATTCTCTTTGGAAATTGAAAAACTATTAGAATTTGAAAAGTTTTCGAAAACAATTTGAAAACGATTAGAATTTTGTCCGAATTTTTTTTTCCAGATTCATTTAAATTCGGCACTATTCTAATTCGAAAAATCGGATACATCCGAATTTCCGAAAAACTTAAAAAATCATCCAAATTTTAATTCGGAACGAAACGAGCCGGGCATGTCTACATTTTTTTAAATTAGAAAAAAATTTTCAAATTCGAAAACTATTTGAAATTGATTCGAAAACGAATAAACAAAACTAATTCCGAAAATCGAAAGTAAACAATTTTTTTCGTTCTGCGCATGTCCAGCAGGCTCTGTGCCACTCCCCCGCCTCCTCTCTATACAATGCGAACCGATTAGGGGGCTCCCTTCTTCCTCCTCCTTCTATTGGCTTACAGAGCAGCTCCTCCCACCTCAAGCCTGATTTCAGTCTCAGCCGTGGTGTGGCAACTCAACTTACAAACAGAGTGCGGTTAATTTAAGAGGACGAATTTCAAAAATGATATCATGACCTTTTGAAGGAATACAATATATAAATGAGTTAAAGTTGAAGTCTAAGCAAAACGCGTAACACACAGATGAGTCACATGGATGGGAGCCGCCAAAAAAAAATTGTATTTATGTCCATCCAGGTCTGGGATTTACCCAGCTCTGCCACACAGCTTAGCAGTAGACCTGATTTTTTTATCTGCTGCAGTTTCACCTTCCCTTACAGGTCTTGTACTGTGACTGGACGGTGCAAGGAGAAGCATTAGAATCAACTTTATTATACCGACGAGCAGACTGGAAGATGACAAATCTGCCTCTAATCCTGGGGAAGAATTGGTGCGGACAGGTGAAGGTTCCAATGTAACAAATAATTCCTGAAAATCTCTCCCGAATGATCACCGGGGGGGGTGGGGGATGGTCGGAGATGGTTGGGATTTGGATCGCAGAGGATGAGCGGAGTATCGTGCGTCCGGAGTCGATGGTTCTTGTCATCCCCGTTGACAGAAAGCAGGCGCTCCCCTCTCCATGTGATGGATGTGCGGCAGAGCGCCGATCCGACAGATATCACATAATGGCCAACGCCGAATAAATTCACATCAACAGCCGGGCAGATAATAAACAGACAGCCGTCACCATAAATCCCCCCCTCCTGTCCCGGATCAGTCTGGGAACGCAACCTTTGCGCCTGATGGATGAGCGGGCCGACGCCCAGACACATTAGTTACCCCGGCCCCGCGGGCCATCCGGCGGATTCGGGGCGAGAAGAGATTTATACACACACACCCGTCATACAGGGAAGTTTATGGATATAGAATCTGCGAGCAAAAAATGGCGTCAGATTCCACGGCGATGGCGAGGAAATGACCGATTTCTCTGATTTCAAAAACAAAGTCACCCATTTACCCCCCTGGGGGTTCATTTGTAAGATTTGAATTGGAAGCTCTCAGGGGAAGCTGTGACTTTGACTCTTCATCCTTACATTATGGGACATAATTAGTGTTGTCAGGGCATAGAATAGGTGCAGGACCCCCCCCCCTTCTGAGTCACTTCTTGTCTCCGCCCCCTACCCACCTCCGAGCACCATCCCTTGGTTACACCCCTACCCACCTCCGAGCACCATCCCTTGGTTCCACCCCTACCCACCTCCGAGCACCATCCCTTGGTTCCACCCCCTACCCACCTCCGAGCACCATCCCTTGGTTCCACCCCTACCCACCTCCAAGCACCATCCCTTGGTTCCACTCCCCTACCCACCTTCGAGCACCATCCCTTGATTCCGCCCCCTACCCACCTTCGAGCACTATCCCTTGGTTCTGCCCCTATCCACCTCCAAGCACCATCCCTTGGTTCCGCCCCCTACCCACCTCTGAGCACCATCCCTTGGTTCCACCCCCCTACCCACCTTCGAGCACCATCCCTTGATTCCACCCCTACCCACCTCTGAGCACCATCCCTTGGTTCCACCCCCTACCCACCTCCGAGCACCATCCCTTGTCTCTGCCCCTACCCACCTCTGAGCACCATCCCTTGGTTCCACCCCTACCCACCTCCAAGCCACATCCCTTGGTTCCACCCCTACCCACCTCCAAGCACCATCCCTTGTCTCCGTCCCCTACCCACCTCCAAGTACCATCCCTTGGTTTCACCCCCTACCCACCTTCAAACACCATCCCTTGTCTCTGTCCCCTACCCACCTCTGAGCACCATCCCTGGGTTCCGCCCCCTACCCACCTCCGAGCACCATTGCTTGGTTCCGCCCCCTACCCACCGCCGAGCACCATCCCTTGTCTCCCTCCCCTACCCACCTTCAAGCACCATCCCTTGGTTACACCCCCTACCCACCTCCCAGCAACATCCCTTGTCTCTGCCCCTACCCACCTCTGAGCACCATCCCTTGGTTCCACCCCCTACCCACCTCCCAGTATCGCCCATTTTAGAGAGTACAGAACCAAGTATCATTTTGTGCTGATAAGTAATTTGTATGGAATTTGTTAATAACAGCACAAAAAGCAGTAAAGTAGATCTCCCGCAGCCAGCAGCAATAGACCGTCCCAGCAACAATAGATCCCCCAAGCAACAATAGATCCCTGGCAGCAACAACAGATTTCCCAGCAGCCAGCTCAGCATCAATAGACTCTCCAGAAGCCAGCAACAGTAGGCCACCTCCCTCAACAGTAGATCCTTTACAGCAACAATTGACCCCCCCAGCAACATAAACCCAACCAGCAACAATAGATTCCTCTCCAGCAACAATAGACTGCCACGCAAAAATAGATGCCCTACAGCAACAATAGATCCCTGACAGCAACAACAGATTTCCCAGCAACCAGCAACAATAGGCCCCTCCTCAACAGTAGACCCCTTCCAGCAACAATTGACCCCCCAGCAACATAAGCCCTCTCCCTCCAGCAACAATAGATTCCTCACCAGCAACAATAGACTGCCATGCAAAAATAGATGCCCTCCAGCAACAATAGATCCCTGACAGCAACAACAGATTTTCCAGCAGCCAGAAACAATAGGCCCCTCCTCAACAGTAAACCCCTTCCAGCAACAATTGACCTCCAAGCAACATAAGCCCTCTCCCTCCAGCAACAATAGATTCCTCACCAGCAACAATAAATCTTCCCAGCAACAATAGACTGCCACACAAAAATAGATGTCCTCCAGCAACAATAGATCCCCCAGCAGCCAGCAACAACAGACCCCTCCTCAACAGTAGATCTCTTCCAGCAACAATTGACCCCCCAGCAACATAAGCCACAGCAGCCAGCATCAATGACCCTTCAGCACACCCCCAGCACCTCTTGACATTACGAACATTCAGTGCTGGAATTTTTGTCTTGATGTTTATCTGTCGCTATAGTATTATAGTAATAGTTATAATGTAACAGCACCACATCCCAATAAATAGTAGTATTTTTGCTCAAGGAAAGGATGGGATTTGTTAGCTGCCATGTAGATCCACCAAACAAATATATTTAAGACATGTTCTGTATACTTTATTCATAAAAAAGATAAAATATGATGTATAGATCTGATTTTTGCATATGTGCTTTTAATTAAATATACTTTCTTTATATAGTTGTACTGTTGCACTTTATTACTTCCTGAAGAAGCCAACTTAGCGAAACATGTAGAAGACATAAGTGCACTTGGAACCCACTACAATGTATCTATTGTTCAACTGTTCACATGTATTCACAATATCCTTGTGTCTATGGATTTTATTTTATTTTTATGAATAAAGTTTGCAGTACATGTCATACTTTTATTTCTTTGGTGGATCTCATTGGCACCTAAAAAATCCCACCCTTTCCTTGTCAAAAAATACATTTATCAATCGCTCTGAATCCTGTTTTGATTTGTGTTTCTTTTTTATTGTCTTGTATCTTTTATTAAAACTTTATGAAAAAAAAAATCAGAAGACGAATCCCTTTGCTTCCTATTTGTATTTTCCCACATTTCCTTATCGATCGATCACTTTTCGAGGCTTCGGAGGAATGGAATCGCAGTTTTGGAAAACAGAAATTCTGTTTTATTGAAGGGAACAAAATAACAATTTCTAGATACATTGTGTGTATGACATTGGAAATAGTTCTATGAGAAGAATAAAATAACCGAGATCCATTCATATCTGATCAACAGTGAACATCGATCACTAAAATCACTGAGTCATTCTATTCATTACAATGTATCATCCGGGGTTACAACAACCGAGTTCAGTGTGATCGCCTCTATAGGGGTTCAGCAGGGACTGAATGGGGACACCTGATGTAAGGGGGGACTCTGATGGGGACACCTGATGTAAGGGGATTCAGATGGGAACCCTGATGTAAGGGGGTACCCTGATGGGGATACCTGATGTAAGGGGGGACTCTGATGGAGACCTTGATGTAAGGGGGGACTCTGATGGGGACCCTAATGTAAGGGGGGACTCTGATGGGGACCCTAATGTATGTAAAGGGGGACTCTGATGGGGACCCTGATGTAAGGGGGGACTCTGATGGAGACCCTGATGTAAGGGGAACTCTGATGGAGTCCCTGATGTAAGGGGGGACTCTGATGGAGACCCTGATGTAAGGGGAACTCTGATGGAGTCCCTGATGTAAGGGGGGACTCTGATGGGGACCCTGATGTAAGGGGGGACTCTGATGGAGACCCTGATGTAAGGGTGGACTCTGATGGGGCCCTCATTGAATTTTCTGTATGACTTAAAGGAAAGGGGAACCATGAAGGAGGGGGAGGAGAAATGATGAAATCTGACGCAGACAGCAGTTGTGCGACAACCAAACACCACAGATGAGACGCAGAACTTCTGTGTAAAACTTGTAACAACTTTAACTGGCGCCAATCTGTGGTCCTTGGTGTCACCCGCCGATGACGGATGAGCAGCGGCCGCCCCCCCGCCTCGGAGTGAGCGCTGTACAAATTCATATAATTCAATTATAACATAATAATAAAGAAAACATACAAAATTGAAGAATCCACTTAATGTCAACTGCCAGCGCCGCTCCCATCCATAATGGGCACAAATGCGGTTAGAGCAATTTGTTGGTACACATGTGCCGGAGCCCTGTTAGCGGGAGGCCTGGGCCGCCGCCGCTGCAAAGTGCCACTTACGCTTCCATGAGGCTATTTATCAAGAGTCACAAATGGGCAATAAAGGGATATAAGATTATCCGTTTCACACAGGGCCTTATTATGTCAATGTATCACCGCGCCGTTACCAGCACGCCGCGCTTTCCAACGGCCAATAACTGATTTCCACCACAGCCGCTTCCTGCTATCAGGGGCATTTTTCAGATAATCAGATTGTGATAATATGAAGTGCTATAAATTAATCCATTTCCCTCCCTCTCCCTGTAAAATCAGCTGATTGGACGCTAATGTTCGAAGACAAAACGCTCGCTCCTTCATGCTCCTCCATAATTATGCAGAACATCCTCCGCAGTATTCCTGAACAAGCCATATATTATCCAATCTTCAACGGGACTGATTTGTGGGAGAGCAGGAGTCGCTGGGCCGTGATGTCACATCCGAAGACGCGGACCTTTCATCTCAGAGAAGGAACTTGGATGGTCTTGTTCAGCTATTTACTAAAATAAAGGGGGGCACTGTCTGTTTTACTCTATTAGAGGTTCAACCGGGGAATGGCAGAGATTTACAAGAAAGAGAATTTGCTTTAATGTGAACCGAATATAATAGAAACAAAAAGCCCCGAACAGAGTGAGGACAATCGTTATTGGGCCTCGGATCTGCCAGTGTAACCTTCGTACCTCCCGTGTTATGGCCCAGGATGTGCTGAGAATCTCCAGAGATACTTTATTAACATAGAATTTATAAATGTGATGTCTTCATTGCCGAAAAATTCACTGTGCTGGAGAAGCTTTGTGTATCTTCTTCAGCAAAACAGACCTCGTTTTATTGCCAAACTTTCTCCTTCCCGTCTTACACAGTTGAGGAGTCTCAGTTCCTATCGATGTAGAATCAAATGTTGAGGAGTCTCATTTCCTATCATTGTAGAATCCAATGTTGAGGAGTCTCAGTTTCTATTGATGGAGAATCCAATGTTGAGGGGTCTCAGTTCCTATCGATGTAGAATCCAATGTGGAGGAGTCTCAGTTCCTATTGATGTAGAACCCAATGTTGAGGAGTCTCAGTTCCTACTGATGTAGAATCCAATGCTGGGGAGTCTCAGTTCCTACTGATGTAGAATCCAATGTTGAGGAGTCTCAGTTCCTATAGATGTAGAATCCAATGTTGAGGAGTCTCAGTTCCTATCGATGTAGAACCCAATGTTGAGGAGTCTCAGTTTCTATTTATGTAGAATCCAATATCGAGGAGTCTCAGTTCCTATCGATGTAGAATCCAATGTTGAGGAGTCTCAGTTCCTATCGATGTAGAATCCAATGTTGAGGAGTCTCAGTTCCTATCGATGTAGAATCCAATGTGGAGGAGTCTCAGTTCCTATTGATGTAGAATCCAATGTTGAGGAGTCTCGGTTCCTATCGATGTAGAATCCAATGTTGAGGAGTCTCAGTTCCTATCGATGTAGAATCCAATGTTGAGGAGTCTCAGTTCCTATCGATGTAGAATCCAATGTGGAGGAGTCTCAGTTCCTATCGATGTAGAACCCAATGTTGAGGAGTCTCAGTTCCTACTGATGTAGAATCCAATGTTGAGGGGTCTCAGTTCCTATCGATGTAGAATCCAATATTGAGGAGTCTCAGTTCCAATCGATGTAGAATCCAATGTTGAGGAGTCTCAGTTCCTACTGATGTAGAATCCAATGTTGAGGAGTCTCAGTTCCTATAGATGTAGAATCCAATGTTGAGGAGTCTCAGTTCCTATCGATGTAGAACCCAATGTTGAGGAGTCTCAGTTTCTATTTATGTAGAATCCAATATTGAGGGGTCTCAGTTCCTATCGATGTAGAATCCAATGTTGAGGAGTCTCAGTCCCTATTGATGTAGAACCCAATGTTGAGGAGTCTAAGTTCCTACTGATGTAGAATCCAATGTTGAGGGGTCTCAGTTCCTATCGATGTAGAATCCAATGTTGAGGAGTCTCAGTCCCTATTGATGTAAAACCCAATGTTGAGGAGTCTCAGTCCCTATTGATGTAGAACCCAATGTTGAGGAGTCTCAGTTCCTACTGATGTAGAATCCAATGTTGAGGGGTCTCAGTTCCTATCGATGTAGAATCCAATATTGAGGAGTCTCAGTTCCTATCGATGTAGAATCCAATGTTGAGGAGTCTCAGTTCCTATCGATGTAGAATCCAATGTTGAGGAGTCTCAGTTCCTATCGATGTAGAATCCAATGTTGAGGAGTCTCAGTTCCTACTGATGTAGAATCCAATGTTGAGGGGTCTCAGTTCCTATCGATGTAGAACCCAATGTTGAGGAGTCTCAGTTCCTACTGATGTAGAATCCAATGTTGAGGGGTCTCAGTTCCTATCGATGTAGAATCCAATATTGAGGAGTCTCAGTTCCTATCGATGTAGAATCCAATGTTGAGGAGTCTCAGTTCCTATCGATGTAGAATCCAATGTTGAGGAGTCTCAGTTCCTATCGATGTAGAATCCAATGTTGAGGAGTCTCAGTTCCTATCGATGTAGAATCCAATGTTGAGGGGTCTCAGTTCCTATCGATGTAGAATCCAATGTTGAGGAGTCTCAGTTCCTATCGATGTAGAATCCAATGTTGAGGAGTCTCAGTTCCTATCGATGTAGAATCCAATGTTGAGGAGTCTCAGGTCCTATTGATGTAGAACCCAAGTCTCAGTTCCTATTGACGGAGAATCCAATGTTGAGGAGTCTCAGTTCCTATTTATGTAGAACCCAAGTCTCAGTTCCTATTGACGGAGAATGCAATGTTGAGGAGTCTCAGTTCCTAATGATGTAGAATCCAATGGTAAGGAGTCTCAGGTCCTATCAATGTAGAATCCAATGTTGAGGAGTCTCATTTCCTACTGATGTAGAATCCAATGTCGAGGACTTCTACCTAACACCAATTTTTTGTTTTCTGCACTGGTCCCAATCATTTGGTGGAGGGGGGATCATGGTGTGGGGTTGCTCTTCAGGGGTTGGGCTTGGCCCCTTAGTTCCAGTGAAGGGAACTCTTAAGGCGTCAGCATACCAAGACATTTTGGACTATTTTATGCTCCCAACTTTGTGGGAAGAGTTTGGGGACGGCCCCTTCCTGTTCCAACATGACTGCGCACCAGTGCACAAAGCAAGGTCCATAAAGACATGGATGAGAGAGTTTGGGGTAGAGGAACTTGACTATCTTGACCTCAACCCAATAGAACACCTTTGGGATGAATTAGAGTGGAGACTGCAAGCCAGGCCTTCTCGTCCATCATCAGCACCTGACCTCACAAATGCGCTTCTGGAAGAATGGTCAAACATTCCCATAGACACCCTCCTAAACCTTGTGGACGGCCTTCCCAGAAGAGTTGAGAAGAGAAGCTGTTAAAGCTGCAAAGGGTGGGCCAACTCAATATTGAACCCTACGGACTAAGACTGGGATGTCATTAAAGTTCATGTGCGTGTAAAGGCAGGCGTCCCAATACTTTTGGTAATATAGTGTACATATATGAATAAAAAATAATAAGAAAAGCACAGTATGACAAAATGTGCACAATAACAATGACCAAATATATATATAAAATATTGAATTTTTTCCTTCTCTCTTTGATGGGTTTAGGATATTCTATGCTAATTATTGGATGTTCTCTCATGTATGTTTTTTTCTAGTATGATTTCAGTGTTCATATTTATATATAATTGAGATCCAAGGTCCTGAGGAAGCAAGGGTTTCCACGAAACACGTCGACCCTCAGATTGTGATCTCATTGGACCCCTATATATCCATATTTTTTCCAAATCCCCTTTGAAGATATGTGGTATAATTGGGCAAAGATTTTAAATTCTGATATTATAAAATCACTCAGAGTGGCTCAGTGATATTGAGGTCAGGAGACTGAGATGGCCACTCCAGAACCTTCACTTTATTCTGCTGTAGCCAATGACAGGTGGACTTGGCCTTGTGTTTTGGATCATTGTCATGTTGGAATGTCCAAGTACGTCCCATGTGCAGCTTCCTGACTGATAAATGCAAATGTTCCTCCAGTATTTTTTGATAACATTCTGCATTCATCTTGCCATCAATTTTGACCAAATTTCCTGTGCCTTTGTAGCTCACACATCCCCAAAACATCAGCGATCCACCGCCGTGTTTCACAGTAGGGATGGTGGACCTTTCATCATAGGCCTTGTTGACTCCTCTCCAAATGTAGTGTTGATGGTTGTTGCCAAAAAGCTCAATTTTGGTCTCATCACTCCAAATAACTTTGTGGCAGAAGGTTTGAGGCTTGTCTCTGTCCTGTTTGGAGTATTGTAAGCCGGATACTTTGTGGCATTTGCGTAGTAATGGTTTTCTTCTGGTGACACGACCATGCAGCCCATCGTTCTTCAAGTGCCTCCTTATTGTGCATCTTGAAGCATCCACACCACATGTTTTCAGAGAGTCCTGTATTTCACCTGAAGTTATTTGTGGGTTTTTCTTTGCATCTCGAACAATTTTCCTGGCAGTTGTGGGCTGAAATTTTAGTTGGTCTACCTGACCGTGGTTTGGTTTCAGCAGAACCCCTCATTTTCCACTTCTTGATTAGAGTTTGAACACTGCTGATTGGCATTCTCAATTCCTTGGATATCTTTTTATATCCCTTTCCTGTTTTATACAGTTTAACTACCTTTTCCCGCAGATCCTTTGACAATTCTTTTTGCTTTCCCCATGACTCAGAATCCAGAAACGTCGGTGCAGCACTGGATGAAAGATGCAAGGGTCTGTCAGGAGTCCAGAAACGCATTGACCTTTTATACACACACTAATTACAAGCAAACAGATCTCAGGTGAGGATGGTTACCTTTAATAGCCATTCAAAACACTTTGTGTCACCTTGTGTGCATGTTATCAGGCCAAAATCACCAGGGTATGTAAACTTTTGATCAGGGTCATTTGGGTAGTTCTGTTGTGATTATGATATAAAAAGAGTAAACACAGATGATTGATAATAAATGACTTCAGCCAAACACTAACCATGAGTGAAAGAAAAGTTTTTGTGTTATTCATATTCTCTGAAAAATGGCCAAGAAATCATAAATTCTGCCAGGGTATGTAAACTTATGAGCACAACTGTATATATATATATTATATCTTCTATAGATCTCCAGTGTTTTTCATGAAAATTTCCTTGTTGTATTTTTCCATGTAACAGAAACCAGCGACTTGTGCAAACAGCAGCGGCGGGCTTATCGCAGAGAGCCGGGGATATTGATTGGAGTATCAGATCTGATCAAACAATTCTTGTGAAAAGATTGAAGCGTGATTTATTTCCCCGGAACGGTGAAGTGTTTGTCTGTTGATAGAACAGAAGGTTCTAAACGAGTCGCCATTCCTTTTTTTCCAGGGACGGCGGCGGTTTAGGAGACGAGACGGCGGGATATCGAGCGTTATCCCCCCTGATCTGCTCGCTTTACGAAGGGCCTACACGGGGATTAGGCTAAGTCCGGCCGAGCCGCAGCAAAGCGGAGGTGTAATGACGCTCCTCAGCTGCAGATCCTTCTCTGCGACTCTCCAACTTCAAACAGCTCTTCATGTGCCTGTGGCAGATGTCCCCCCCACCGGCCCCCCTACCTGTCTCCCCCCACCTGCCCCGACTTCCGGCTGCCCCCCCTACCTGCCCCCCACACCTGCCCCGACTCCGAGCCCCCCCCACCTGCCCCGACTTCCAGCTGCCCCCACCTGCCCCTCCACACCTGCCCCGACTCCGAGCCCCCCCCACCTGCCCCGACTCCCGCCCCCCCACCTGCCCCGACTTCCGGCTCCCCCCCCCACCTGCCCCCCACACCTGCCCCGACTCCCGCCCCCCCCCCCCCACACCTGCCCCGACTTCCGGCTGCCCCCTCACCGCCCCCCACACCTGCCCCGACTCCGAGCCCCCCCACCTGCCCCGACTCCCGCCCCCCCCCACACCTGCCCCGACTTCCGTCTGCCCCCCCACCTGCCCCCCCTGCCCCCCACACCTGCCCCGGCTCCCAGCTGTCCCCCCACCTGCCCCGGCTGCCCCCTCACTGCCCCCACACCTGCCCCAACTCCGAGCCCCCCCCACCTGCCCAGACTCCCAGCCCCCCCACACCTGCCCCGGCTCCCAGCTGCCCCCCCACCTGCCCCGGCTGCCCCCACACCTGCCCCCCCACCTGTGCCCCCCTCACCTGTCCCCCCCCCACCTGCCCCAGTTGCTCCCTCCCACCTGCCCCGACTACCGCCCCCCCCCAACCTGCCGCAGCTCCCAGCTGCCCCGCACACCTGCCCCTCCTGTCCCCCCACCTGTCCCGGCTCCCTGGTGCCCCCCCCCACCTGTCCCCCCACCTGCCCTCCCACATTTCCCCCCCTCACCTGTCCCCCCACCTGCCCCGGTTGCTCCCCCCGACCTGCCCTGGCTCCCAGCTGCTCCCTTCTTATCAGATAAGAAGTCTATGGGCTTTGTGGTGCCGGAACTGACAGGAAAAGGCTGACGCAGTTCTGGGCAGAGCTGACAATCCGTTCCAAATGACCTTCTACTGGGACACGTCTGATAACCATTTCATTCCATAAATCCCATACAGTCGGGGGGGGGGGGGGGGGGGGGCGAGCATTCTCCATAATATGTCAGCAGTGCAACACTTCCAGGTGTCACAGCACTCCCCCCCCCCCCCCCCCATATCTGATTTTCCAGAAGAACGGCACCATCTTTGTTCAGGCATCATCCAGGGTCAACATTCATTTCATGGACTGAGATGGCGGCTCAGAGATCATACAATCTTGTAAATCCTAGTGCCTTGGCTGTGTTCAGAAATGTCTGACACAGATCAGCCCCTGCTGCAGCCTCTCACCTTGTGACTTGCCACAAACATGTACAGTCTGATCACTGGGGGAGGGGAGACTGAGGAAATGACTCCTCCTCCTTCTACAAAGTTACAATGTACAGTCTGATCCCTGGGGGAGGAGACTGAGGAAATGACTCTTCCTCCTTCTACAAAGTTACAATGTACAGTCTGATCACTGGGTGAGGGGAGACTGAGGAAATGACTCCTCCTCCTTCTTCTACAAAGTTACAATGTACAGTCTGATCACTGGGTGAGGGGAGACTGAGGAAATGACTCCTCCTCCTCCTTCTACAAAGTTACAATGTACAGTCTGATCACTGGGTGAGGGGAGACTGAGGAAATGACTCCTCCTCCTCCTTCTACAAAGTTACAATGTACAGTCTGATCACTGGTGGAGGGGAGACTGAGGAAATGCTTCCTCCTGCCTGCAGTAGACTGATGACATCATCTCAGCCCGGGCGGGGTCACTGGCTGGAGCTGAAGGATGGCTCTTTAATAATAGGAGGCGGAGCTTTTCTGAACAATGATCCTGTTGCTGTGCTGGGACAAGGTCACTCAGTGCAAAGATGAGGCCCTCCCCCATCCCTACAGGAAACCATTGAGCCCAGGGCGTCCGCCCCTCCTGCCCACCCCTTGCCCCGGCCCTGGCTGTACATTGTGCCAGGGATGTATTC
This sequence comes from Lithobates clamitans, assembly GCA_037952925.1. NCBI lineage: Eukaryota > Metazoa > Chordata > Amphibia > Anura > Ranidae > Lithobates > Lithobates clamitans. Next base: position 49,009 of record JBBGZY010002908.1, on the reverse strand, counting down.
CGCTGGTGATGTCACTGACGGGTTCATGGAAAAAATTTTTAGGATCCCGCACATTTCTGAAACAAGATATTGAGACCTAAAAATGGATTTTCAGCTGTGGGTGGAGCCTGGCGGGTTGCCTTCCTAGGTAACGCCCACCTGTGATTCTGAGCATCCATGATTGACAGAGCTGAAAGATGATGCTGGACGTCCTGCAGCCGGGAAAGGAGGCGGGGCTCTATCTGACTTGCTGCAGCTTCTAATGCACATGGTGAGACGCTCACAGTGTGCGGTGAAATCAGAGGAAGCCGTTTCAGTTCAGTAGAGGAGCCTTTATATATAATGAGGGGGGGGGGGGCGTCTTCAGCAGCGGAAGAGTTAACAATCTTGGCTTTGCGTCTAATTTATGCTGCGCCCCCCACGTCACCGCCGTGCCTGTCGCCCCCCCCCCCCCCCCGCCGTCCTTATTAACTTTCCCGTCCTCTTCTCCTAAATTATAGAGGAGAGAACTGGTGGCCTTTCCACCACCTCCCTGCCCCCCCCCCTGCCAGAACATCAGCCGTCATCCCCGCCGCACCGCACTGGGGGGGGGGGGAGGGAGCAGCGGAAAGGGGGTCGACTGCTGAATTTATCACGCGCCCAATTACAGCCTTAATTGGCAAGTCCCAAAAATCAATTAATTCGCAAATTTTTTCAATTAAAAATTGATATAAATCATAAAGATCTTATTAAGGAAAGGCCAAGCCAGTCAACTTTCCTTCCCTTCCCCCGAAGACGTGAATTTGTATAAAATGAGATGGCCGGTGGCCGGGGGGCTCACGCCCTTGAGTGTCATTGCTGGCGGAAGAGCGGTGGCGGTGGGGGGAGGGGGGGAGATGTCATCCGCGGGACTTGGGCTGAAGACAGATAAAAAAATATCGACTGTTCGGGGCGGACGGTATCGATCAGGTCGGGTTTTTAACTTGCTGTGCAGATCCTCGCTGTCAGCATGTGCCAGGGGGGCATTTTACAAGCAGTCAGCCCCCCCCTGTCACTTTCACATAAGAGGGGAGGGAGGGGGGGATATCACAGGAGGGGGGGGCACAGGTTTTCTCCTGGGGAGAGGGAGGCACAGGCTTCCTCCTGGGGGGAGAGGGGGGGCACAGGCTTCCTCCTGGGGGGAGAGGGGGGCACAGGCTTCCTCCTGGGGAGAGAGGGGGGGGCACAGGCTTCCTCCTGGGGAGAGAGGGGGGCACAGGCTTCCTCCTGGGGGGAGAGGGGGGGCACAGGCTTCCTCCTGGGGAGAGAGGGGGGGGGCACAGGCTTACTCCTGGGGGGAGAGGGGGGCACAGGATTCCTCCTGGGGAGAGAGGGGGGCACAGGCTTTCTCCTGGGGAGAGAGGGGGGGCACAGTCTTCCTCCCGGGGAAAGGGGGTGCACAGGCTTACTCCTGGGGGGAGAGGGGGGCACAGGATTCCTCCTGGGGAGAGAGGGGGGGCACAGGCTTCCTCCTGGGAAGAGGGGGGGGGCACAGGCTTCCTCCTGGGGAGAGGGGGGGGGGCACAGTCTTCCCCCGGGGAGAGGGGGGGCAAAGGCTTACTCCTGGGGGGAGAGGGGGCACAGGATTCCTCCTGGGGAGAGTGCGGGGCACAGTCTTTCTCCCGGGGAGAGGGGGGCACAGACTTCCTCCTGGGGAGAGGGGGGCACAGGCTTCCTCCTGGGGAGAGAGGGGGGCACAGGCTTCCTCCTGGGAAGAGGGGGGGACAAGCTTCCTCCTGGGAAGAGGGGGGGGCACAGGCTTCCTCCTGGGAAGAGGGGGGCACAGGCTTCCTCCTGGGGAGAGAGGGGGGCACAGGCTTCCTCCTGGGGAGAGAGGGGGGCACAGGCTTCCTCCTGGGGAGAGAGGGGGGCACAGGCTTCCTCCTGGGGAGAGAGGGAGGGCACATGCTTCCTCCTGGGGAGAGAGGGGGGGCACAGGCTTCCTCCTGGGAAGAGGGGGGGCACAGGCTTCCTCCTGGGGAGAGAGGGGGGCACAGGCTTCCTCCTGGGGAGAGAGGGGGGCACAGGCTTCCTCCTGGGGAGAGAGGGATTGCACATGCTTCCTCCTGGGGAGAGAGGGGGGGCACAGGCTTCCTCCTGGGAAGAGGGGGGGCACAGGCTTCCTCCTGGGGAGAGAGGGGGGGCACAGGCTTCATCAAACAGCCATTGTGACACATACCAGACAAACAAAACCCGAACTGAGTGCTCAACAGTCATTACACTCTTTTCCCTCATTTGTTCCAGCTCAGTGCTGCTGATCTCCTGACACCTTTTTGTAGCCATTTCTTGTCTATAGGCACACACCCCCCCCCCCCCCCCGCGCTCTGAGATCTGCTCCCCAATTAGAACAAGGGTGGACCATGTCTGTGCAGTATGTATCAGCCCAGCCACCAGGGGGCGCATGTCTGAAGAGGTAGATGGATGGCGCTGGCACTGAAGGTAAATAACACTTTAGTGCTGGTTGGTGTATTTGGTAATAATGTACTGGAGGTATCTGGGCTGCTGGGGGGTGGTAGAGCTGACCCTCCTGTACTGGGCCCTGACCCCATTAGTCCAGTGGGGGGGTCCATGAGTAGACAGGGGGATTTTTTTATTCCATTGGGCTCAGGCGGAGTATTAGAATATTCTATGAATGGGCTGGATAGAATGTTCTATGAATGGACTGGATAGAATGTTCTATGAATGGACTGGATAGAATGTTCTATAAATGGACTGGATAGAATGTTCTATGAATGGACTGGATAGAATATTCTATGAATGGACTGGATAGAATATTCTATGAATGGACTGGATAGAATGTTCTATGAATGGACTGGATAGAATGTTCTATGAATGGACTGGATAGAATGTTCTATGAATGGACTGGATAGAATATTCTATGAATGGACTGGATAGAATATTCTATGAATGGGCTGGATAGAATGTTCTATGAATGGACTGGATAGAATGTTCTATGAATGGACTGGATGGAATGTTCTATGAATGGACTGGATAGAATATTCTATGAATGGACTGGATAGAATATTCTATGAATGGACTGGATAGAATATTCTATGAATGGACTGGATAGAATATTCTATGAATGGACTGGATAGAATATTCTATGAATGGACTGGATAGAATATTCTATGAATGGGCTGGATAGAATGTTCTATGAATGGACTGGATAGAATGTTCTATGAATGGACTGGATGGAATGTTCTATGACTCTATGGATGTTTTGTATCATTCTTATCTATTCACACGAATCTAAACAAGAGAACAAAAAGTTCCATAGACAAAACTTCCCAAATCTCGCCTGCTATAACTTTATCCACAAGATGGCAGCACAGAGCCCTGCGATCACCAGGCAGAACTCCGGCTTTATTCTACAATCCCCCCCCCCCCCCCCCCCATCTCAGTGCTGATCTCTAAATACAATGATAACCAATCTACCAAACACAGACCCCCCCCATAGTATATAACAATGGGGTACGGATTGTTCATGGTATTGTTATAATTTAAAACAATTATCAGTTTTAATTTTATCTTATTGTGTTTTATTGTACATTGATATTTTTTATTATTATTATAATATGTTGTTGCGTTATATTTTGCTAAGTGTTATTATAATGTTATTTAAATGTTATATTGTTATAATATGCAATATAGTTCTTCCCCGGACGGTGCGACATCGGGGGAGGGGGGGGCGGGTAGAAGTAACAGCAGCATTTCTACCATTCCCGTTCTCATAAATATCAACAATTACAATAATAATATCAGGAGATATCGGGTTATAAAGTCACATTTTTACAATAAAATGATAGACATTGAAGGCGCTGGTGACTTTTAGGCTGGGTTCACATTAGTGCAACTTCAAAGTGCGACTTTACACTCTGTGGCACTCAAGTCGCAAAAGAAAGTCACATCTAAGCAGTGCGGGAACCTCTTTTTTAAGGTCGCTGCAACTTTAGGTCGCATGGATCGGAACGGGTGCCAATGAAATCAATGGGCTGTGAATTCTCATGCGACTTTATGTGTCCAAAAGACGCATGACAAGTCGCACAAGTGTGAGCGGAGCCGTATACCGGCCACAAGAGACACTCATTATAAAGGCGCGAATAAAGTTTCCCAGAATGCATCCCCCCGGCTCATCTCCCACTAAAGAGGACCTGTCATATACAAGGCTTGTCCACATTCTACGGTGAATTCCCAACAAGTCCACCAATGAGCTGCTAAAGCTTTCTGAGGAGCCAATCGACTGCATGGAAGTCATAAAGTCCGCCCAGTTTGCCCCAATCAAATCTCTGCATAATAATAGTATTATTACTATTATTATTATTAATATTATTACTATTATCATGATTATTAATATTATTACTATTATTATTATTAATATTATTACTCTTATCATGATTATTAATATTACTGTGATGATGATTATTTTTACGATTATTATTATTACTATTATGAAGATGAGGATGATTATTATTACAATGATGATGATTATTCTTATTTTGTTATTATTATTACATTTATTATTATTACTATTACGATTAATATGATTATTATTATTACAATTATTATTATTATTATTACTATTATGAAGATGATGATTATTATTATTATTACGATGATGATGATGATTATTATGATGATTATTAATATTACGATGATGATTATTATTATTATGATGATGATTATTATTATTACGATGATGATGATGATGATTATTATTAAGATGATGATGGTGATTATTATGATGATGATGATGATTATTATGATGATGATGATTATTACGATGATGATGATTATTGTGATGATGATGATGATTATTATTATGATGATGATTATTATGATGATGATTCATATTATTACGATGATGATGATGATGATGATTATTACGATGATGATGATTATTGTGATGATGATGATGATTATTATTATGATGATGATTATTATGATGATGATTCATATTATTACGATGATGATGATGATGATGATTATTACGATGATGATGATGATTATTATTATGATGATGATGATGATTCTTCTTCTTATTGGTATTTCTTTCCCTCCTCCCGATTTCCCTCCTCCCCAGCGGCGGTGAAGCCTCCATCCTGAGCGGGTGGACAGGTCCTCTTTAATTGGCGCTCTGACCCGGTCAGTGGACGCGGGTTTCCTTCCAGCTCCTCGTGCCGGAGAGGGAAGATTCATGGGCCGGAGGGGTCCCGAGCCAAGTCCTCTCTCACCGCCTCTGTCAGGTGCTTCCTTTTGCCACTCTCAGTTGGGAACGCGTGCCAAGAACCTTCGGCAGCACTTTCCGCTCGCAGTTTGTCGGCTGACATGCGTTGGCTGCTTCTTTGAGGTATGGCGGTGGCCGGGGGCGAGGATAAATATTCCTCCTTACAGGTCTTCAGCACAATCATCATCTTTTTATACTTTTAATCATCAAGGAAAAAATGAAAGAGAACATGATATAAGGAATCCATGGACACCTCCTGGCCTGGTTCTCCTTTACTTTATCCCTGTAAGGAGGGGGGGGGGGCTTGGACTGCCTTGTGCCTGCATTACGGTGAATTTAATAAGAGGCCACCTTACCCACCAATAGCCAGGAGGGGGCGGTGCCAAGCCTTGACTTTATCTATGAAGTCAAGATTGCAAGATTGGAAGGTTTTGGGACTTTTTGGGGTGATCTAGAATACAGGTGAAGTTATCCACAGGAACCACCAATAGTCAGGAGGGGGCGGTGCTAAGCCACGACTTTACCCAAGAAGTCAAGATTTGAAGGTTTGGGGACTTTCTGGGGCGATTTACAATAGAAGTGAAGTTATGCACAGGAACACAGGATCCACCAATAGTCAGGAGGGGGCGGTGCCAATCCTTGACTTTATCTGAGAAGTCAAAATTGGAAGGTTTAAAGTGGAGTTCCACCCACTTTTACAACTCTTCAGCATCCCTCACTAAACTGTGCCCTGTAAACAAATTGGATATATATTTTTTTTCTCAGCACCTCCTGTATAACTGCTGTGTTCATTTTTCACTTCCTCCTCCCTGGCCGCGGCCCATCGCATCATTTCCTGTTTGCAATGCCTTCTGGGAAGGGGCGGCAACTTCCTCTGACACTGCCGTTGCTATGGAAACCTGACCTGAAACCTATTACACTGCTTGTGCTGCACTGAGCATGTGCGAGATCTGCAAGGATGAAATCCAGGAAGAAATACAGTCTGGCTTCAGACGCCCACACTTAAGATGGCCACGGCCTGCTGTAAGTTTATAAAATAACAAACTACTGCTATAAACTAACAAAACAGACCTTAGTTTACAGACTAACCTTACTAGAATACATTAAGCTTGTGTATTATAGGGGGTATTTTTATTTAAAAAGTATAATTTTGGCCGGAACACCACTTTAAGGACTTTTTGGATGATCTAGAATACAAGTAAAGTTATCCACAGGACCCACCAATAGTAAGGAGTAGGCGGTGCCAAGCTTTGACTTTATCTAAAAAGTCAAAATTTTACGTTTTAGGGACTTTTTGGGGTTACCCAGAATACAAGTGAAGTTATCTTACAGGAATACAGGACCCACCAGTAGCCAGGAAGGGGCGGTGCCAAGCCTTGACTTTATCTAAGAAGTCAAGATGGGGGCGGTGCTAAGCCACGACTTTATGCAAGAAGTCAAGATTTGAAGGTTTAGGGACTTTCTGGGGCGATTTAGAATAGAAGTGAAGTTATGCACAGGAACACAGGACCCACCAATAGTGAGGAGGGGGCGTTGCCAAGCTTTGACTTTATCTAAAAAGTCAAAATTTGAAGTTTTAGGGACTTTTTGGGGTGACCCAGAATACAAGCGAAGTTATCTTAGAGGAACACAGGACCCACCAATAGCCAGGAGGGGGCGGTGCCAAGCCTTGACTTTATGTGAGAAGTCAAGATTGGAAGGTTTAGGGACTTTTTTGGATGATCTAGATTACAAGTGGAGTTATCCACAGGAACACAGGACCCACCAATAGTGAGGAGGGGGCGGCGCTAAGCCACGACTTTTTGTAGGAAGTCAAAATTTGAAGGTATAGAGACTTAGTGGAGATGATCTTTATACTTAGAGAATAGAAGAAGCGATACATCATTTTATTGGGGAAAAATTGCAACAGTTAAAAAAATGAAATTTCAATCTGTTGGATGGGAAAGAAACAATGTATTAATAAAGTCTATAAAAGGGTCCTCATTGGTTAGTGGAGCTGTAAAGGGTCTTACAAGGTGGGGATGTCACCATTGCCTTTTAGTATTTGTTGCTGATTGTCAGATCATTGATCAGATTCAGAAAACTTTATTAATCCCAAAGGGAAATGAATCAATTATTGATGAGTTGGATACAAGCAATGCAGGATTTGTATCGCTTCCTTTGAAATGAATAAAAATCATTGAGGGCCATAGAAACGCAGTCCGGATGCCTTTCTGCATGCGTGTTTTTGACGCGTTTTAGTGTTAGTTAGTTCGTTTTTTCACCCCCTCTTTTTTCTTAACCTTAAAGCGGAGTTCCACCGGAAAAAAAACAAACTTAAAAGTCAGCAGCTACAAATACTGCAGCTGCTGACTTTTAAAATAAGGACACTTCCCTGTCCAGGGCGCCCGCGATGTCCTCACCTGACCCTCGGCCCTCGGGTGGAGGCGCCGCCATCTTCAGTAAGGGAATCAGGAAGTGAAGCCTTGCGACTTCACAGCCTGGTTTCCCACTGCGCATGCGCGAGTCACGCTGCTTGTTCTGATTGGTCCCTGCTGTCTTCTGGGACCTGTGTGTCTCCCAGAAGACAGCGAGGGGGGGGGGGCGAGGGAGGGGCCGGACATGGCGTACTTCGCTGCGGATTCTGCAGCGCTCTTTTGCCAGAAGTGGGAGCAAATACCTGTATTAGACAAGTATCTTCTCCCCCCTCCCCCCTGAAAGGTGCCAAATGTGACACCGGAGGGGGGTGTCTGGAACTGGATCAGTGGAAGTTCCATTTCTGGGTGGAACTCCGCTTCAAATAAGGACACGTGCGTTCCAGTGCGTTTTTGATGCACTTAGGTGCGTTCCAGTGCTTTTTTGATGCGTTTTACAGCGTTCCAGTCCAGTCCAGTGCAGGAAAAATGCAGCATGTTCTACCGTTTTTTTTTTCTGAAAGCACTGGTGTGATCTTTGCCATTGAAAACCATATAACCTCATTTCCAATGCGTTTTTGATACAGAAAAAAAAAGACGCACTGGACTGCATGTGGTGAGAACCGGCCCTGAAAGAATAAAAATATATAATAAAAAAAGAAGCGGAAGTGATAGACTGAAATTATCCGAGGTCACGGCAGACACACAAATCTACACAATCACGCCTGTCCTCCGAATAATCGCACCTCTACATTTACCGCCATGAGAGTCGCTCTGGACTTTTTTTTTTTTCTTTTTTTTTAATTTTTACATCCAAATGTAAAACTTTTTCAATTTTGAAGCAGAAGAGAGAAATGTGGGAGAAGTCCGGAAGCGATTTCTCAGCGCTCATCTTCGATTACCGAACGTTCGTTAAACGATGACATTTTTCAGTATTAAATTTGTAAACCATCAGATCCGAAATATAATATGGTGATTTGTGCGCTCAGACACCTCCAATTCTCTAATAAAGGGTTAAAGAAAATCATTCGGTGAATTTCCTTATTTTTTTTTTTTTTTCAATTTACATTTTTGGCTTAAAGTGAGAGCGCGGTGGCGGTGGCGGCAGCGGCGGCGGTGATCGGCGGGGTGACATATTGGAAGGCAGTGCAGTTACAACCTGTTAAGCACTGGAGAATCTCATATATTCGCAGGGCCCCTGGCTAACACATCTGCCTAATGTTACAGTTTAAATATCCACTTCCATTTTACATGCATTCAAGTCTCATTTGAGGGAAATGAAACGGTATTATTAAAGGGAGATTTTGCACAAATGGCTTGAATTTGACATGTCAGGTTCAATGAGGCTGCTACATATGTAACGAGGAGAAGGGCTCAAAGGCGACAAACCTCTTCGGAGAGAAAGTCCCCGATTCTGAAATTAAATTTGCATGCTGCGTTCCCGGCGTCCTTCACTCCCCCTCCCCTCCCCCTCCCTCTTCTCGCTCTCATCGGCCGGCTCAGTACCACTTCCCTCTTCCCATTCCAGAACAGGAAAAATTCAACTGAATTTGTTCTTCCCGAATAATAAGTCTGAGGACTGCCGGCCGTCATTTTAGGAAAAAAAAAAAAGGAGCAGTTTTACGGACTTTAACGGACTTTAACTTTAACGGTATCAGAAAGAGACGCAGCAACCGAAATTATATGAAAAATGATTTATTACAAAATTTGTTAAAATAACATCGATGAAACCATGAAGAGCGAAAAGCTCAGGTATAAATATAAGCCATTGGCCAAGCTAAGCTGCCTTGTACTGTTCTGTCAAGAGGTTGACGCGTTTCGCAATCTGCTGCTTCCTCAGGACCGTTATATCTTAACAGACAACAGTACGCCTATCCAAAGGAAACACAACAAAATGAATTGGATCCAAACATAAAAGGTGAACAGCACTGCATGTATAACATGATCTCAGGGGTTGAGAAGAGGGGGAAATCTCCACTTACATGCCCTCCAGATTAGAACGAGTAATGGCGAGCCATTGAGATCATGTTATACGTGAAATGTGCTGTTCACCTTGTATGTTTGCATTTAATTCATTTTGTTGTGTTTCTGTGATTGGGGGGCTGGGCAATGCAGGGGCTCTGTGATTGGGGGGGCTCTTACATATAGGGGGTACTCTTATGTGGTGGGGGGTTCTCACATATAGGGGGTGCTCTAATGTGGTGGGGGGGCTCTCACATATAGGGGGTACTCTGATGTGGTGGGGGGTCTCATATATAGGAGGTACTTGGATGTGGGGGGGGCTCTCACATATAGGGGATACTCTGATGTGGTTGGGGTTATCACATATAGGGGATACTCTTATGTGGTGGGGGGTTCTCACATATAGGGGGTGCTCTAATGTGGTGGGGAGTTCTCACATATAGGGGGTACTCGGATGTGGTGGGGGGCTCTAACATATAGGGGGTACTCTGATGTGGTGGGGGGTCTCATATATATAGGGGGTACTCGGATGTGGGGGATCTTACATATAGGGGGTACTCTGATGTGGTGGGGGGTCTCACATATAGGGGGTACTGGGATGTGGGGGGGGACTCTCACATATAGGGGGTACTCTGATGTGGTGGGGGGTCTCATATATAGCAGGTACTTGGATGTGGGGGGGGGGGCTCTCACATATAGGGGATACTCTGATGTGGTGGGGGTTTCACATATAGGGGGTACTCTGATGTGGTGGGGGGTTCTCACATATAGGCGGTACCCTGATGTGGGCGAGACTCTCATATATAGGGGGTACTCTGATGTGGTGGGGGGGTTCTCACATATAGGGGGTACTCTGATGTGGTGGTGGGGTTTCACATATCGGGGTACTCTGATGTGGGGGGGACTCTCACATATAGGGGGTACTCTGATGTAGGGGGGACTCTCACATGTAGGGGGTACTCTGATGTGGTGGGGGGGTTCTCATATATACAGGGTACTCTGATGTGGTGGGGGGGTTCTCATATATAGGGGGTACTCTGATGTGGTGGGGGGTTCTCATCTATAGGGGGTAATCTGACATGAAGGGGGGGGGCTTCTGATTGTAATTTTATCATGGCAGTTACATCCATCATCCCAGGCTCTGGTTTCAATGTGGAAGCAGAAAAATGATGAAGCTTTTGCATTCTTTGTATACTACATACACGCCCAACCTATACGGGACGGCGCTCATGGCGATGACAATGGGGGATGGGATGGAAATCTTTCATTGTTATCAATAAAACCACCAAAACCAAAAGAAGATCAGTGGAGTGTGCAAACAGCAATCACCAAGTATTCAGCTTTACCCCCCCCCCCATAATGTAATCAGGATTAGGAATAAATTTGGGGGCGCCTCGGCCGGGGGATGGAAGTCTGGAAGGATCAATAATTGACAATGACTTCCCGAGACTTTGTTGGATCCTGGAATCACGTCATGAATGTTTCAGCCGGTTATTAGCCGGTCATCGGCTGGAAGCTGCTGAGTGAATCTGATATCAGAGTCACTATCGCCCTGCAGATCGAAACCCAACCAGAGCGATCCGCCGCTGAGATAAAACCATTCGCAGAGCGTCGCTCATCTCTTCCATTTCACACTTCACAATTATTCTGTGACTATCGCAATCAGCGTTTAGAAGTGAGATTGTCTACAGCTTCTTCGGGGGCCCTAAATAGAAATCATGGGGCTCAGTACAACCTACCTGAGGGGGGCCCCATGAACAGCTAGAGGACGATAATGAAGGAGCACGTCAAGCACGCTGCGGTGAACTGTGGGCGTGGCAAAATTGTGCCAACAGTGGGTGGGGCTTAAAAATTGAGCCCACATACAGAGTGCAGGGGTCAGGAGTATCTATTATACAGAGTGCAGGGGTCAGGAGTATCTATTATACAGAGTGCAGGGGTCAGGAGTAAAAGTGCTGGTGTTAAGATTATGTAACATACAGAGTGCAGGGGTCAGAAGTATCTATTATACAGAGTGCAGGGGTCAGGAGTATCTATTATACAGAGTGCAGGGGGTCAGGAGTATCTATTATACAGAGTGCAGGGGTCAGGAGTATCTATTATACAGAGTGCAGGGGTCAGGAATATGTATTATACAGAGTGCAGGGGTCAGGAGTATCTATTATACAGAGTGCAGGGGTCAGAAGTATCTATTATACAGAGTGCAGGGGTCAGGAGTATCTATTATACAGAGTGCAGGGGTCAGGAGTATGTATTATACAGAGTGCAGGGGTCAGGAGTATCTATTATACAGAGTGCAGGGGGTCAGGAGTATCTATTATACAGAGTGCAGGGGTCAGGAGTATCTATTATACAGAGTGCAGGGGGTCAGGAATATCTATTATACAGAGTGCAGGGGTCAGGAGTATCTATTATACAGAGTCCAGGGGTCAGGAGTATGTATTATACAGAGTGCAGGGGTCAGGAGTATGTATTATACAGAGTGCAGGGGTCAGGAGTATGTATTATACAGAGTGCAGGGGTCAGGAGTATGTATTATACAGAGTGCAGGGGTCAGGAGTATGTATTATACAGAGTGCAGGGGTCAGAAGTATGTATTATACAGAGTGCAGGGGTCAGAGGTACATATCGTACAGCATACAGGTGTCAGGATTATGTACAGAAGAGAGTGCAGGTTCAGGTGTATGTAACATACAGAGTACAGTGATCAGGAGTATGGTGTTAAGATTATGTAACATACAGCGTTCAGGGATCAGGAGTATTATCTGTAAAGAGCGCAGGTGTCAGGAGTATGTACCACAGAGAGTGCAGGTTCAGGTGTATGTAACATACAGAGTGCAGTGGTCAGGAGTATATACTGTACAGCATGCAGATGTCAGGAGTATGTATTGCAGAGAGTGCAGTCTCAGGTGTATGTAACATACAGAGTGCAGGTGTCAGGAATATCTATTAAACAGAGCGCAGGTATCAGAATTATGTATTGCAGAGAGTGCAGGTTCAGGTGTATGTATTATACAGAGCGCAGGTGTCAGGCGTATGTATTATACAGAATTCAGGTGTCAGGAGTATGTATTATACAGAATTCAGGTGTCAGGAGACTGCTGGGAGCCATGGCCCATGGTAATACTCTGCCTGAGCCCAATGGAAAATAAAAATTCCCCTCTCTACACACAGTGTCCCTACTGGACTAATGGGGTCAGAGGTCAGTACAGGGGGGCCGGCTCCGCCCTCCTATCAGCAGACGAGGTTTTGTTTGATTCGAGTAGGAAAAGCGTCCGATGACCCGATAATTGGTGAATTTTCACGTCATAAACTAAAAAAAAAAAAAAAAGATTTCATCTTTATCAATAGATTTGCTAATTAAACATTAAATTTCTGAACCCCGATCGGCGCTCCTGCGCACACTACAGACGGAAGCTGCAGCGGTGTGAGCGGAGTCCTCCTCCTACAATGGCGGCATTAGGGGGCCCCGGAGAGGACGGCTTCAAATGGCCCCATAAGGGTGACAAAGAGCTTTGGCCTTTGCTGCAGATTATCTCGAATTGCCGGGATGCCTTGAACAGATTGGATGTTATCTATCACGGCGCGGCCGGGGTCGTTATTTAATAATTAATAGAGACTTCTTATTCCTCCTCGATTGGCGGTGAGGCCCCGCCGCTCCAAGAGAGCCGGTCCCCCCCCCCCCCCCTTAACGGCCGGGCTCACCCCATCCTTCCTCATCTGTCAGCAGGGTGACAATGGCGGCCTGTCAGGTGTGTGATTTACACCTTGCCCTGCTTCCCATTAAACCCCAGGCGCACCCTCCCCTCCCCCGACCGAGCTCCGCCGCCGTACCGTCCATTCCCGCCGCGGCTCGCACGCGGCCCCCTTCACTTCCTTGATGGCTTTCCTGGCGGCGCTAATTGCTTCTCTTCATTTAAGCCACCGCGCTAATTTGCAGCGGCTCTTTATTAGGTTGGAAGGGACCCAAATGATACCATCAATTACGCCCATTCTGTCTGCCGCGCTCGTATGAGGTGTCAATGGGGTGAGAAGGAAGGAAGGGTCTGCGCTAGAAACCTGGACCCCCCAACCCGCATTACAAAGGCAGAGACTGCGTTCACAGCAAGAAGAAAAAACTATATATATATATATATATACTGTATACTGTATGTATCACTTATTTAGACCCCGCCTTCTTTCCATCAGTCTTAGTACTTTCCGAGGGGCTCATCCATGCCGAGGGGCGAATTCACACCAAGCCGCTGCATTAAACCCCAATGCACCCAGGTAGTGCAGCGTACAGATGGGAACCGTGTAATAATACACATCCAGTTTTATGTGTGTTGTGCCCGTATACAGTGCCTGGAAAAAGTATTCATACCCCCTGAAACTTCCCACATGTTACAACCAAAAACGTAAATGTATTTTATTGGGATTTTATGTGATAGACCAACACAAAGTGTCACATAATTGTGAAGTGGAAGGAAAATGATAAATGATACAAATAAATATGTGAAAAGTGTGGGGGGGAGGGGCATTTGTATGGCGCCCCCCGGAGTCAATACTTTGTAGAACCCCCTTTCTCTACAAGTCTTTTTGGGGGTGTCTCTACCAGCTTTGCACATCTAGAGAGGACATTTCTGCCCATTCTTCTTTGTAAAATATCTCAAGCTCTGTCAGATTGGATGGAGAGCGTCTGTGAACAGCAATTTTCAGGTCTTGCCACAGATTCTCAATGTGATTTAGGTCTGGACTGTGACTGGGCCATTCTAACACATGAATATGCTTTGATCTAAACCATTCCATTGTAGCTCTGGCTGGATGTTTCGGGTCGTTGTCCTGCTGGAAGGTGAACCTCCCCCCGGTCTCAAGTCTTTTGTAGACTCTAACAGGTTTTCTTCTAAGATTGTCCTGTATTTGTCTCCATCCATCTTCCCATCCACTCTGACCAGCTTCCCTGTCCCTGCTGAAGAAAACCATCCCCACCACATGATGCTGCCACCACCATGTTTCACGGTGGGGATGGTGTGTTCAGGGTGATGGGCAGTGTTAGTTTTCCCCACACATAGTGTTTTGCTTTTAGGCCATAAAGTTGAATTTTGGTCTCATGTGACCAGATCACCTTCTTCCACATGTTTGCTGTGTCCTCCACATGGCTTCTCACAAACTACAAACAGGACTTCTTATGACTTTCTTTCTCCAATGTCTTTCTTCTTGTCACTCTTCCATAAAGGGCAGATTTGTGGAGAACACGATTAATAGTTGTCCTGTGGACAGATTCTCCCACCTGAGCTGTGGATCTCTGCAGCTCCTCCAGAGTTACCATGGACCTCTTGGCTCTTCTCTGATGAATGCTCTCCTTGCCCGGCGCGGTCAGTTTAGGTGGACGGCCATGTCTTGGTAGGTTGACAGTTGTGCCATACTCTTTCCATTTTCCGATGATGGATTGAACAGAGCTCCGTGAGATGTTCAAAGCTTGGGAGATGTTTTTATAACCTAACCCTGCTTTATACTTCTCCACAACTTTATCCCTGACCTGTCTGGTGTGTTCCTTGGCCTTCATGATGCTGTTTGTTCACTAAGGTTCTCTAACAAACCTCTGAGGGCTTCACAGAACAGCTGTATTTATACTGAGATTACATAACACACAGGTGGGCTCTATTTACTAATTAGGTGACTTCTGAAGGCAATTGGTTCCACTAGATTTTAGTTATCAGAGTAAAGGAGGCTGAATACAAATGCCCCCTCCCCCCCCCCCACACTTTTCACATATTTATTTGTATCATTTATCATTTTCCTTCCACTTCACAAATATGTGACACTTTGTGTTGGTCTATCACATAAAATCCCAATAAAAGACATTTACGTTTTTGGTTGTAACAAAATGTGGGAAATTTCAAGGGGTATGAATACTTTTTCAAGGCACTGTAGACAGAACATTGACAATGAACGGGACGCCCAACGCATGTTAACACGTGAATGGCTCCCATTTACCGCATGTGTCTTACCACCACACCCTAGTGTCGCAAAATTGCGGTGATGTGCTTCCTGTGCGTTTCTGGTGCGTTTTTGGGTTGCCCGCACCTGTAAAAAATGGACATGTGACTCAAAATGCACCAAAAATGCCAAATTGTGGTGCGTTTTTACCGCAATTTCTTATTCACTTCAATGGGAAGCTGCGTTTATTGGGCAGTTTTCAAAATCACATCAAAGATGCAGTAGGTGGGACTTTTCCGAAGGCATCGCACCTGGAACGCAGCGGTGTGAAGAGTCTCATAGGATTTAAAGGGAAGCGTTTTTCTTGCGTTTGTCTTACAAGGTAAAAATGCAGGAAAAGTGTATTAGTGTGAAAGGGCCCTTAAAGTCGTTACAAATGTAACATTGTAATATCAAAGTAATGTGAAGTGTGGTAAAGCGACTGATCTGTGAAAAAAAGGGAAATACTAAAAGGCAATAAAAAAAAAAAATGCTTAAAGACCAAATTTCAGTTTAAACCAACTAAATCCGTTCCAGGAGCATCAAAACAAAAAGGTGCCCAAAGCCTTACAGCCACAGCCTGAGCAGAAAAGCCTGTCCCCTGCCAGCATACTGCAGAGAAGGGCCCTTGCTCTGTGTGTGTGGAAGCAGTGGTCTCTCTGCCCAGGTCCATCAGAACTATCGCTCTGGAATAAACAAAACTCTTGCTCTCTATTGATTGGAGAGTTCCAGCTTGGATTCAGCAGGGAGTGTGTAGAGAGACTACTGCTTCCACACACAGAGCAAGAGTCCTCTGCAGCCTGCTGGCAGGGGACAGGTTTTTCTATCCAGGCTGTGGCTGTTTTGATGCCCCCGGAATATATTTCGCTGATTTAAACTGAAATCTCAGTTGGGCTTTTATTAAATAACTGTCTCTCCTCATTTCGGAGCTCCTGTAGATGTTTAGCTGGCGAAGTAGAAACTCTCCGTCTCCTCATATATCTCTATGAATGGATGGCGGTGTTTGGCCGGGGGTTAGCGCCCCCTTGCTGAGCTGCGGTGATAGCAAGACGAGGAATTCTATATTTCCTCTTGAAAGAAAAACGGTAACAGTAATCTGAGGACCAATCATATCACTGAGCTGCAGGAGGAGCCTTAAAGAGGACCTGTCACAATTCCAAATATGGGGCAACTCCAAATTAATGCCCATGGGGGGGGGGGGGGGGGGGGCAATCCCATATTAATGCTTATCGGGGGGCAACTCCATATTAAAGTGCTTGTAAAGGTTGAAGGTGCATTCTATGCATCAAGGTAAAAAACCTTCAGTATGCAGCCCCCCCCCCACCCCACCCCCCAATACTTGACCAATCCCGATCCTGCAATGTGCATGGAAGCCACTGCTCTTCCCAGTCTCTGCCTCCTCATTGGCTGAGACATAGCAGCGGGAGTCAATCACAACCAGTGAATCAATCAGGAGAGAGCGGGGCGTGGGGCCGAGCCCCATTTATGTGTCTTATGGGCACACAGAGCGGGGCTCAGGAGCGAGCACGCACAAGTGCCCCCATAGCAAGTGGCTTGCTATGGGGGGCCCTCAGGGAAGGAGCCAGGAGCTCCAGTGAGGGACCTGAGAAGAGGAGGAGCCAGGAGCTCCAGTGAGGGACCTGAGAAGAGGAATCAGGAGCTCCAGTGAGGGACCCGAGAAGAGGAGTCAGGAGCTCCAGCGAGGGACCAAAAAAGAGGAGGAGCCAGGAGCTCCAGTGAGGGACCTGAGACGAGGAGGAGCCAGGAGCTCCAGCGAGGGACCTGAGAAGAGGAATCAGGAGCTCCAGTGAGGGACCCGAGAAGAGGAGTCAGGAGCTCCAGCGAGGGACCAAAAAAGAGGAGGAGCCAGGAGCTCCAGTGAGGGACCTGAGACGAGGAGGAGCCAGGAGCTCCAGCGAGGGACCCAAAAAGAGGAGGAGTCAGGAGCTCCAGCGAGGGACCAAAAAAGAGGAGGAGCCAGGAGCTCCAGCGAGGGACCCAAAAAGAGGAGGAGTCAGGAGCTCCAGCGAGGGACCAAAAAAGAGGAGGAGCCAGGAGCTCCAGTGAGGGACCTGAGACGTGGAGGAGCCAGGAGCTCCAGTGAGGGACCCGAAAAGAGGAGGAGCCAGGAGCTCCAGTGAGGGACCCGAGAAGAGGAGGAGTCAGGAGCTCCAGCGAGGGACCCAAAAAGAGGAGGAGCCAGGAGCTCCAGTGAGGGACCTGAGACGAGGAGGAGCCAGGAGCTCCAGTGAGGGACCCAAGAAGAGGAGGATTGGGGATGCTCTGTGCAAAACCATTACAGAGCCGGTAAGTATAAAATGTTTGTTATTTAAAAAAAAAAAATGTAACCTTTAATATTACTTTAATGCCCATGGGGAGACAACCCAATATTAATGCTTATTGGGGGGGGGGGGGGGGGCAGCTCCATATTGATGCCCATGGGGGGGGGTAATCATATATTAATGCTTATTGGGGGGGCAACTGCATTTTAAAGGCCATCCACTTCCATATTAATGCCCATGGAGGAAGCAGAGGAGGCAACTCCATATTATAGGCCATGCAATGCCATAACTTTGCCCAAGGGATGGAGGGGAGGGGGGCAAATTAATTGCCACGAGGGCATCTTCATATCAATGGTCATAGTTTTGTAATGGGATGTCCAACCAGCTCATATAGGAGGGATGATAAGGTGACCTCTGACCCTCTCCATATTAATGTACCATGGGGGATGAGGGGAAAATCCATATTAGTGGCCATGGGGGGCGGCAACTCCAAATTAGTGCCCATTGGGGAGGGGGGGCCTTGAATGAATGAGTGACTAGTATAGCGCTACCTATGCAAACTGAATCGCCTCAGGGCGCTTTTTGCCGCCGGTGTCCATCTGCGGTATAGCACAGTCCTTTGCCCCATGGGGTCCTGACACGCTTACAAACACATACAACATACACATATTTGGCAAATTTTCATCAGGATCTAATTAACCTACCAGCAAGTCTTTGGACTTGTGGGAGGCAAATAGGGCAAATTATTGGCCACGGGGTAAGAAGTTCAACTCCACATTAATGGTCATGGGTTTCAACTCCATATTATTGCACACGTGGGGCAACTACATTCTAATGGCCATGGCTTTGGAGTTGGATGTCCAGCCAGGTCACAGGATGTATAATATAATAGTAATCCTGAAGACTGAACTCCATGCAGATACTAAATACATAGAAATTTGTCTTCATTGATCGTCCAATAATCGTCTTACCTTAAGTTGACCTGCATTACTTTCTCCAGCTCCTGCTCCATGTGTTCCTGTAACTCTCCGGGACGCAGTAGCACCTGACATATCGGACAGATCGGGGCCTGGCTGTCAAACAGCGCGACCTTCTTCTTACCTGAAACACAAAAACAATTGATGAATACCGACCGAGACCAGAAAAGACAACAAACATCCCCATTACAGACTATAAATTCTGGACAGAAAGGCTTCTCAACCCCAGCAAAGCCCCCCCAATACCGGGTGGTGGTCCCAATAATCCAAAATGGTTGTCAGTGTGTTATAGATTCAGACTTTGGTGCAGAACAAAGTGTTTCTCTATTAAAAGAAGACATTTACAGTCTGGCCCCGCCTAGACCCCATCTCTAAATATGAGCAGACTGCCAGCCACGCCCACTTTGCAGGCCGGCTCGCCCAGACCCCATCTCTAAATATGAGTAGACTGCCAGCCAAGCCCACTTAACAGGCTGGCCCCGCCCTGACCCCATCTCTAAATATGAGCAGACTGCCCATCATGCCCCCTCTACAGGCTGCCCCGCCCAGACCCCATCTCTAAATATGAACACACTGCCCATCATGCTCCACTTACAGGCTGGCCCCACCCTGACCCCATCTCTAAATATGAACACACTGCCCATCATGCTCCACTTACAGGCTGGCCCCACCCATACCCTATCTCTAAATATGAGCAGACTGCACATCATGCCCCCTTTACAGGCTGGCCCCGCCCAGACCTCACCTCTAAATATGAGCAGACTGCTAGTCACACCCTCTTTACAGACTGGCCCCGCCCAGACCCCACCTCTAAATATGAGCAGACTGCCCATCATGCCCCCTCTACAGGCTGCCCCGCCCAGACCCCATCTCTAAATATGAACACACTGCCCATCACACCCCCTTTACAGGCTGGCCCCGCCCATACCCCACCTCTAAATATGAGCAGACTGCTAGTCACACCCTCTTTACAGACTGGCCCTGCCCAGACCCCACCTCTCAGTATACAGGGACTGCCAACTGGTAACCCTGATCCCTGCAGGCAATATCTGTTTGATTTACTTGCTCAGAAACTCATAGAAAGTTGATGGAAGGATTCCGGGACAGAGGGCCAAGATTCAGGGCTATCCCAGCAATTCCGGGACAGAGGTCCAAGATTCAGGGCTATCCCAGCAATTCCGGGACAGTTGTCATCCATGCAAGTCCAGAGAATCCCTTTATTCTGGTCCCTTGTCACTTCCAAAAATCTCAAACAAGGTTTTCTGCATTGAAAGCTCCCGACTGTGAGCTACAGAACACATCCTCCTTATGGGAAGGAGATGAGGAGACAGGGAGGTGTTCGCAGTCCAAATCAAGAGAGAAACTCTGGACTGACCACCCGGCTCCTCTTGTGAAGCATTGCAGTATGTGAGTAAGAGGAATCTACAGCCTTCCAGGTTCTCCTCTGTGCACTACAGAACACCTCCCTCCTATTGTATGGAGATGAGGAGTGCTGGGAGGTGTCCTGTAGTCCTGTCCTAGGGTGATAACCCTGATACAGTACAGTGAGTAAACGTTGTCACCCTAGGACAGGAAATGTGTAACTGGCAGGATCACCGGGTGAAAATAAAGGAAGAAAAAAAAAAAACAAAAACGAATACAGCCGCCACATCTATAGTGTAGATTAGATACACCTTACCACTCGGGCCGTATTCACTAACATCTGATCTGATGAACCCCTCCCCCTCCCCCTCCCCGGGAGGTCTACAGTCTGACGTCTCGGTGGTGATCCATTATCATGGTGTTCAGGGTGCAAATACAACCCGTCACAGCGGGACTCAGGCAGGAGCGGCGTGACAGGAGGCGAGAATTAATCGGCGGCGCGCCATGATGGAAGGGTGCCGTAAAAATGCAAATGCTTCCCAATTAAGATGTTTATTGTTAAACAATGCTGTTCTTAATGCCGGCAGTGCGGTGCAGGCGGCAACCCGGCCGCACATAAATGATCCGCTGTCACCCCGGCGCCTGCGCCTGCGCCACCGACCACGGGGGCAAAAAAATTAACCCCCGCAGGGCTCTCTGCTGCAGGCAGAACGTCTCACCGAATAGAAGAGATTTGTCAGATGATCTACGCTGCAAACGTCACATAACGGAGCTCATAGTGTGCAAAAAAATGCCGAAGATTCCATCTGATGTGACGGCTGCATTTGTTTTCTTTTTTCAGGCTTTCCATCCTTGTAACCCGATGATCCTGCCAGCAACACACTTCCTGTCCAAGGGTGACAACCAGGGCCGCTGATAAGGAAGTACAGCCAGCAGCCCTCCTCTACTGGGCCCAACATATCAGCTGGAGTGACGTCTGGTACTGCGCATGCGCAGACCCATCGGAGGCATTTTTTGACGAGGGGGGGAGGGGCAGTATTCCGGCAGGAGATCCGGCTGTACTGTCTTACTGCAGAAACCAATCCCCTTCTGCCTCCCCCTGCAGCGCTGCCGGCTTCTCCTCTTCTCCGTCCCTCCGGCTGCACTGCAGGGGGATCAGTTCTAGAATCAGCACCCCCCCCATCCCCCCACCTTCCGGAGTCCCTCCTCTCCTCTCCTGCCGGCAGCTGAGATGTTTGAGGGTGGAGAGCGGGGGGAGGGGCCGGAAAATATGTCATAATCATTTATATAATAATAATGATTTAAGTGTATTTTTTAGCAAAAATGTCATTTGATATTTTCTGGGGAAGGGGGTGGGGGTGGGTAGGCAGTATGGGGCCCCCCATGATTTCCGGTGACAACACTCACTGTACTGTCTCTATAGAGGAGAAACATTCTTTTCTTATTTCCTTTTGGGATAAAGACTTTTCTTTACCATAAAAGCTGATCATTGTAAGCAGCCCTGTCAGTGTTAAATGGTTTGTCCCATCCCTGTAAACTGATACATTCTGCTGGAGAGCTTGTTCTTTGAAAAAAAAATTTAAAAAAAAACAGACTTCGGCTCCATTCACATTAGTCTGTCTCCGCAGCCACACAGTTTCCAGTGCGACTTTTGGTTGCGATTATATCCGACTTTACAGTCCAAGTTGCATTGAAAGCCGCACCGTAGTATCGCAGGTACCTTTTTTTGCTGTAACTTTAAGTTGCATAGATCCGAACAGGTGCCAATGAAAACCCTGGGATGCGACTTGTCAGGCGACTTTATGTGTCCCAAGTTGCAGGACGAACAACACAAGTGTGAACGGAGCCTAAAGCCGGCCACAGATGGATTGAATCTCGGCCGGTTCATGTGAGCCATGTATTTGCAGGCTGAATGTACTCAAGTCGATCGATTGATCCAGCTAGTACGGATTTTGAATGCGATTATTCTTAGCGGCTGTTACAGCAATAAGCACTGTGTTCTCTGGGAGGGGACGGCGGGTGCAGGAAAAGGAAATTGCTCCATTTATGGGCGGCCTTACTGGCAGGATCACCGGGTGAAAATAAAAGAAAAGAAAGCCTGAAAAAAGAAAAACGAATGCAGCCGACACATCTAAGAGTTGGTAAGCTGCAATGTAATAAATGTTTGCTTTCGGGATGAAGACCGATTTAACCGCTTGACGACCAGCCGCTGTCATTATACGCTGGCAGGTCGGCTCACTCCCGCAAATCGCCGTAGGTGTACGACGGCTCCTTTAAGAGCCGTAGCAGGCGCGCGCACGGCCTGATGTGCGTGGCCAGCGGACGCGATGAGCCGATGTACGTGGTCGGCGGCCGCGATCTCCGCCGGCCACCCGCGATCGCTCCTCAGAGAGCCGGAACGGGGATCTGTCAATGTAAACAGAGAGATCCCCGTTCTGATCAGGGAGGAGAGACAGATCTGCTGTTCCTAGTGATTAGAAACAGCGATCTCTCTCATCCTCCAGTCAGACAGTTAGAAAAACCTCTCTAGGGAACACATTTAACCCCTTGATCGCCCCCTAGTGTTAACCTCTTCCCTGCCAGTGACATTTATACAGTAATCAGTGCATGTTTATAGTTCTGATGGCTGTATAAATGTCATCGATCCCAAAAATAGTGTCAAAAGTGTCCGATCTGTCCGCCGCAATGTCGCAGTTCCGCTACAAATCGCTGATCACCGCCATTACTAGTAAAAAATAATAATAATAAAAATGCCATAAATGTATCTCCTAATTTGTAGACGCGATAACTTTTGCGTAAACCAATCAATATACGCTTATTGCAATTTTTTTTTTATCAAAAATATGTAGAAGAATAAATATCGGCCCAAACTGAGGAAGAAATTTGTTTATTTTTTATTATTTTTTTAATTAATTTTTGGGGGGATATTTATTATAGTAATAAAATATATTTATTACTTTTTTATTTATTTTTTGAAAATTGTCGCTCTTTTTTTGTTTATAGCGCAAAAAATAAAAACCGCAGAGGTGATCGAATACCACCAAAAGAAAACTCTATTTGTGAGGGAAAAAAGGATGTCAATTTTATTTGTGTACAACGTCGCACGAGCGCGCAATTGTCAGGTAAAGTGACGCCGTGCCTTATCGGAAAAAATGGCCTGGTCATTAAGGGGGCAAATCCTTCCGGTCTGATCAATCGGTTCTCTTCATCAGATCCGGAATCTCCATATTTTAGATCCTAATCCAGGGGAGACTCCAACCTGTTTCAAGACACTGAAATGATTCTTTAATGTAGAAAAAAAAGAAAGGCGATCGAGCGTCTTCCAAGTGGAGCGCGGTGCCGCGGTTATGTACGATCGTCTCCATAGAGGAAGATCCTTCTCTTTATAAAGTGTATTTTCTGCTCAGAGGCCGTGCCAAGCCTCCACCTGCCAGTCCCGGAGCCGATATTCCCAACGTGCCCCCCGGCAGATCCCGCGTCCAGGAATAACCCGGAGACTATTAATAGCCCCCCCTCCCCCCCCCCCGGCTATCTCCGGCGGCAGACAATGCGGGCGCACGCTCAGCCTTTTCCTTAATAAACAAGCGTTTTGTTTAGAAGGAAATCCTGTCCCTTTGCTGGAGGTCGGCGGCGGCCTCGGACCTGCCAAGCGGCGAGGATGGAATATTCCTGGACGGGGATACAATACATGAGAACTGACAGCGGGGTAACGACCACTCAGCCTCTTTAATTTGCCATTTTCTCCACGTTTCCAGCGCCGCCGTCACGCCGCTAAGAAAAAAAAAAATCCGAAGGTTATATTATCCGGCTCATCTTCTCCGGGGATCGCTCCTGTTCACCCCCCACCCCCCCCCACCCCACCCCCGGCCTTAAATAAGATGTTCAGCAACTTGGCCCGTTGTCAGCCGAGGCGGATCGTTCGACTTGCCAGGAAAATGGAGCTTTGTTATGTCTACAAAAACAGCAAAAAAAAAAATAAAACACCAAACATGCGTCTCTCGGCGGTAAAAAATAATCCGAAAACGCTTCGGGGAGCGGCGATTTGTTATTATGGGGGGTGTGACAGCTGCGTGCGAAGGACACGGCGCACAGAGCGAGTAAGATGTCTATCTGAGGGGCCCCTTAAGACCTACAGGGCCCAATCACATTGCGGTAACATGCATGGCAAGTGTTGGTGCAATGTGGTGCCATTCAAGGTTGGTTGCCGAGTGGGTGGCCATGCACCAGCGTGTGTTAAGTTGCCGCATGCAGAATTTTTGCTCCCCCGTGGTGCTTTGGGGAGCCCATTCAAATGAACAGGCTGTCCTAACGCAATGTACCGGAATGCGTCGCACACAGCATGTCAATCAATGCACGAGCGATTTACACCACAGCGGAACAGGCTGGTGTGAAGGAACCAGTTCAAGGAGTTGTAACTTCTGATGGTTGGCATTCTATGCATTAAGGCGAAAAACCTTCTGTGCTTCAGCTGCCCCCCCCCCCCCCTTTTTTCTTACCTGAACTCGATCATTTCAGCAACGAGCACGAGCCCAGCAGATCCAGCCGCTGTCTCGGGTCCTCACTGAATTGAATGATAGCAGCAGTGGCCATTGGCTCCCGCTGCTGTCAATCAAATACAGTGGCAGGGCAGCCGGGGGGGCGGGGCCGAGCCCAGACACCAAGGATATGAATCCACTTTGTGGGCACCAAATGTCTTTACAAGCCCAGATATTACCTTGTAGAAGTAGCTGTGACATCATCATTGGGCTGTGCAGAGCCTGTGTAGGGAACGGAGCGGTGGGAGGGGCCCAGCAGACTCCACCCACTATAGACACCAAAGGAGGGGGCGGAGACAAGGCCAGTCTCCCTGAACAAGGAGAGAGAGCAGAGCTGTGAGAGGGGCCCAGCAGGCCCCACCCACTACACTAGGGGGCGGAGACAAGACCAGTCATCCTGCACATTGAAAGAGAGCAGAGATGTGGGAGGGGCCCAGCAGGTTCCACCCACTACAGGAGGGGGGCAGAGACAAAACCAGTCATCCTGCACAAGGAGAGAAAGAAGAGTCGTGGGAGAGGCCCAGGAGGCTCCACCCACTACAGAAACGAAATGAGGGGGCAGAGACAAGTCCAGTCACCCTGCACAAGGAAAGAGAACACAGCCATGGGAGTGGCCCAGCCAGCCCCACCCACTACAGGAGGGGGCAGAAACAAGACCAATCATCCTGCACAAGGAGAGAGAGCAGAGCGGTGGGAGGGGCCCAGATAGCCCCACCCACTACAGGAAGGGGCGGAGACAAGACCAATCATCCTGCACAAGGAGAGAGAGCAGAGCGGTGGGAGGGGCCCAAACAGCCCCACCCACTGCAGGAAGGGGTGGAGACAAGACCAATCATCCTGCACAAGGAGAGAGAGTAGAGTGGTGGGAGGGGCCCAGACAGCCCCACCCACTACAGGAAGGGGCGGAGACAAGACCAATCATCCTGCACAAGGAGAGAGAGTAGAGCGGTGGGAGGGGCCCAGACAGCCCCACCCACTACAGGAAGGGGCGGAGACAAGACCAATCATCCTGCACAAGGAGAGAGAGTAGAGCGGTGGGAGGGGCCCAGACAGCCCCATCCACTACGGGAGGGGGCGGAGACAAGACCAATCATCCTGCACAAGGAGAGAGGGCAGCGGTGGGCGGTCTTTATTACAGGAAGTCTCACACTGGATGACTGCACAGATCTGGAAGAAGATTCCAGAAGAAGTCACATGACCGATGGATTTGGACAATATTTGCTTTTTCCGGAGAAGAGACCTATCCCAGGAATGGCGGAATACATTGTTGAACGTTGGCGGCGGCTCGCTTTGACTCGGAACGCATTTGTGGTTTGTTGATCTTTTCAAGATCGTAACAAATCCCCATTAATCTCTCTCGGTGATTTATACTCGGCGGTAATCGGCGGTCAGATAATGAATCGTTAACATTTCTTATAATCCCGCAAACATTCTCCGCGTCTTCCAAAATACAAAGGATTCCAATAAAAGAGAAAACTTGACATTTCCCATGATGCTCCGGGGGGGGGGGGGGCGGCCGGCGCCTCTCATTCACTGCGCCCGATCACGGTGTAATGGACACAAAATGGCCCTGAATAGCAGAGTAATGTATTAAACGAGGGTAAGTGCAAGCGATTAAAATAACGCATCGATGTAGAGAGTCCTCCATCGGGGAGGCTGGATGAAAATAAACAAGCGCCAAGGACCGTTATTATCCTGTCGTTCGTGTCACCAGCCCGCCTGACACGCAACTTGGTAACTTGGCCTCTCTCTGGAAAATGCGTCTCAATTTAAGCCCCCTCGATCGGCTCGCCGCGGTCTGAGTAAACGGGCCATTCAGGAGCTCTGCTGAACCGAGAGTCTAGAATGACACAGATTGGTGGGGAAAGAGGACGCCGCGCGCTAATGGACGTCTGCTAATGACACAGCCCTCATCGCACCGACAGTTTACATGTCAAAACACACAGCGCCTTAAATAACAGCGCCCACAATGGAAAGCACTTTTCAAGACGGCGTAATAAGATCTCGCCGATGCGCCTTTTTCTTCTTTTTTTTTTTTTTTTAAACAATGAAATTTGATTCAGGCTGTTGCGTTTGAAACATCTTTTAAGAATTCTATTAACGAAACAAAGACATTTTTAAAAAAAAGGAACGTTGTGCTCCTGTGCGTCTTCCGGGGAACGAACGAAGTGCGCCTCATTTTCATATCAAATCGGATTTCAAGATATTTATTTCCCATTTTATTCACCGATTTATCTATGAATAAGAAGATAATAATCTGAAGAAAAAACAGCTTGTTGAAAAGAAAACGTCAATTTACTATTATTATTATTTCTATTATTATTAATATTGTTGTTGTTGTTATTATTATGATGATGATTGTTGTTGTTACATAATAACTATGATGATTAATTATTATTTCATTCATTCATTTCGTTTTAGACCCTTCCTAGGAGCGGGCACACCATCACTGCTTCTGTTGATGTGCAGCATTACACAATTAACTTTAAATAAATCTTTTTTTTTTTTTTTTTTAATTGATGTATATACCTGTTTGTATCTGTTTCTGGGTTATAGGGCCATTTCAATAAATATACTGAAAAGAAAGAAAAAAAATAAAGTCAATGTATTTATTATTATTTTTAATCCAGTAACTTTTTTTTATTTTTATTTTTATATACACGAATAAACAATATACTACATACATACAACCCAGATACAGTATGTATGTATTATAATGTTTATTTGTGTACATAAAAAAAGTTACTGGGTTAAAAAATAAATACATTGACTTTATTTATTATTTCTTTTCAGTATATTTATTGAAATGGCACCCTAACAGCGACACGACAAATCGCGGCAAAATTGCGCAAACAAAAACCGCGGGACGCGTGACGCCCAAAAGGAGTTTCCGAATTTCTTTTTCGGGCGACACGTGTCCCGCCATTTTGTGCGCCTCACTTTCATATCAAATCTGATTTCAAAATAATATTTATTTCTCATTTTATTCACTTTATTTATCTATGAATATCCAAGAAGATATCAATCTGAAGAAAAACCCGCTTGTTGAAAATGAAACGACAATTTACTATTATTATTATTTCTATTATTATTAGTACTGTTGTTATTATTATGATGATAATAATTATTGTTGTTATTATTCTTATGATGATTATTATTATTTCATTCATTCATTTCGTTTTAGATCCTTCCTACAAGTGGGCACACCATCGCTGCTTCTGTTGATTTTCAAGATCACACAACTAACGACTTTATTTATTTTTTTCCTTTTCTGTATATTTATTGAAATAAAAAAATTTAAAAAAAGTTACAGGGTTTCATTTTTTACGTTTATTTCTATGTTGCAACACTACAGAGTAACAATAAGGCTCCATTCACACCTGGGCGATTTGAATCACGGGCGGAATAGCCGCAATTCTTCCCACAATGCAGAATCGCGGCAAAACATGTGCGCATGCCTGACGAAGGGGGTCCCGCGTGACTCCGAAACGTTGCACTACTTTTTCTGATGTGATCATGCTGCAATAAAATAGTTTGGACTCTACCTGATGATCCGTGGTGTGCTGACAAAAAATATCCTCATTGAAATGCCGTTATTCCCTAATAGCACCCTAAGCGCGCCACAATTGTCGCACGACAAATCGCGGCGAAATTGCGCAAACAAAACCGCAGGACACGTGCGTCACCCAGAAGGGGTTTCCGAGTTTCTTTTGGGGCGACACGTGTCCCGCTATTTTGTGCGCCTCATTTTCATATCAAATCTGATTTCAAAATAATTTTTATTTCCCATTTTCTTCACTTTATTTATCTATGAATATCCCAGAAGATATCAATCTGAAGAAAACCAGAAAAACAAAACAACAATTTAATATTATTATTATTTTTATTATTACAATTATTATTGTTATTATAATGATGATGATTATTGTTGTTGTTGTTATTATGATGATTATTATTTCATTCATTCATTTCGTTTTCGATCCTTCCTATGAGTGGGCACGCCATCACTGCTTCCGTTAATTTTTAGGATTACGCAATTATTGACTTTATTTTTTTTTTTTTCTTTTCAGTATATTTATTGAAATTTAAAAATAAATAAATAAATAGTTACAGTGTTCCATTTTTACAATGTTACAAAGCCTATATTGCAACACTTCAGAATAACAATAAGGCTCCATTCACACCTGGGTGATTTGAATCGTGGGCGGAATCATCGCGATTCAGAATCCCAGCAAAACACGTGCACAATTCTGACGCAGGGGTCCTTTGTGACTCCAAAACGTTGCACTACTTTTTGTGATGTGATTATGCTGCAATAAAATTGTTTTGATGATCCGTGGTGTGCTGCCAAATATTCTCATTGCGATTCCGTTATTTCTTAATGGCACCCTAAACGCGCCACGATTGTCGCCCAAAAAAAGTTCCGGAATTTTTTTAATTTGTGTGATTTTTTCCTGCGATTTGATGTGTGACAATGGCGGCAAAAATCGCACTGCATTTCGGGGGTGCCATTGAGAAATAAAAGCATTGCAAACGCGTCCCGCTCTTTGCCACGATTCAGAATCGCGGCCAAACGCGAGAAGACGCGTTTGCAATGCCGTTATCTCTCAATGGCACCCTAAACGAGCCACGATTGTCGAATCGTGGCAAAATCGTGCAAAACAAAATCGCGGGATGCGTGTCGCCCCAAAAGAAGTTCCATAATTTCTTTTGGGCGACACGCATCCCTGTGACTTTGTTTGCATGATTTCTTTCCTTCAATTTATCATGCGACGATAGCGGCAAAATCGCACCGTGTTTGGGGTGCCATTAAGAAATTGCCACAATTGCGATCATGCGATTCAGATCGCCCAGGTGTGAATGCAGCCTCAGAACTAGCATTAGGCCTCTTGAACGCAGTACTGATGTTTGAACATCAGCATTTCGGGGCGTCATTTCAGGCATTTGTTTTGCGCATATTTATGCGCCTAGTTGCACGCATTATACGCTTTCGCATATTCCCAGGTACAACACATTCCTAGGCAAAATTAATTAATATTTATTCCTAT
Source organism: Lithobates clamitans (assembly GCA_037952925.1). Lineage (NCBI taxonomy): Eukaryota > Metazoa > Chordata > Amphibia > Anura > Ranidae > Lithobates > Lithobates clamitans. The sequence goes on along the minus strand of JBBGZY010002908.1, from coordinate 19,271 downwards.
ATGCACGCTTTTGCATGTACCGCCGCAAACTTCTGACCGGGAACGCAAATTTTTTTTTTTACTCAAGAATACACCGCGCTTGTTTACGCTCCTGTGTATACAGACACATTGTAATGGGCTGCATTTTACATCAGTAAAAAAAAACAAAAAAAAACGCCAGACTGAGCTTTTTCAAGAGATCTTAGTAGTAGATTTAGACCCCATTCACACTTGGCGATTTGGAATCGCGAGCAGGATTGCCGCGATTCTGCCTGTGATTCCAATTTGCATTGGGGATCACTGCAAAAAAATCGTGTGATTGCCATTCATTGTAAGCGGCATCCCAAACGTGGTACGATTTTGCCATGAATTGTCGCGCAAACAAAAACCGCACTGTAATTGGGGCAAAACACGTCTTTAAAAATGGCCTGAAGCTTTGTCAGTCAAAAAAAGGAGCTTCTTTTGGGCGACAAACGCGCCACGATTCTGCACGCGATTCCAGTTCGCATTGGCAATTGCTGCAAATCATGCCAAACACACGTTTGGTTGGCATCCATGTGGTCTGGGCATGCAGTTACTTTAACTTGACATGTTTCGCCAATCACTGGCTTCCTCAGGAGATAAACAAAGGTATATAATTTTATATACAGAATAGTTAATTAATCCCAAAGGGAAATTGTTTACGACACAGACACACCTAACAAAGACAACACAAGATCACAACAATAGACTGAACAAGATACAAAAACACTACAAAATTATTTGGTGTTAATGGCTAGTTGTTGGTAATTTTGTTGTGTTTTTGCATCTTGTTCAGTCGATTGTTGTGATCTTGTGTTGTCTTTGTTAAGTGTGTCTGTGTCGTAACAATTTCCCAATTCCGTTTGGGATTAATAAAGTATTCTGTATATAAAATGATATGCCTATAGGGCAACCACTGGTGAGCAGGGAAATCAAGAGCACCACATCCCATGTGCAAACATACATAGAAAAACACAATGTTCAGGGACTTTAAAGGTGTCGAAAGACAAACACAATTTTAAAGATAAGAATACAATATATTTTAGTAGACTTTACAGTAAAAAAAATCAATTAAAAAAAGTTTTTTTTTTTTAAAACCATCAACATAACATCCATGTGGTCTGAATTGCTTTAACTTGACATGTTTCGCCAATCACTGGCTTCCTCGGGAGATGTATTATTGCACCACTTTAATTAGAGACACAATCACCAAAAACTATAATTGTAAAAGTCAAATCATCTCTATGCTTGTCATATACAATTCATGTATTATAAGCCAAATAAGAAACAAAAGAAGTAAAATCAATTCTAAAGTCAAGCAGTATAATTATCTTATATTAGACGACACCCACCTCCTCCAATACAGAGCTGCATCCCTTTGTGTATTTTCTATCTGTCTGAAGATCATCTTTATTGTCATAAGTCACGGCCGTGTCACACTGGAGATGAATCGGCTCTACAGATCGATAATGTCCGGGATTAACAGCGATTTCTAGCTGGCGATTTAATCGCGAACGATTGGTTACTGAGAAGCGATTTGTTGCTGCTACAGGTGAACTAGCTCCTTATCTCTGAGAGCTCTGCTAGAAATCGATCAGTTTGTAACCAAACCATTTCATCAAAATAACAACAATGATTTCCGTCCCGCTATTCCCTGAACAAAGGAAAATGAAGCAGTCCTTTATTTTATGGCGTCTGTTCCCAGGGACAGGACAAGTGGTGGGCAGGAGGGGCGGCTGCCCTGGGCCACTATGGTATTATGTGAAGTTCGGGGGCACCACAAGCAGAGAGCACTTGTGTTGGGAGGGGGAATTGGGGGTGTCAGGGGGTAAGAATTGTCCTAGGAGGGGAACTTTGGGGAGGTATGCTAGGAGTGGTGATTTCGGGGGGCATTTGTGTTGAGAGGGGCAATGGGGGGGAGAGGATTTGTACTAGAAAAGGTGATATGGTGGGGGGAGGGGTTTGTGCTAGGTGGGGATTTTTTTGGGGGAACTGGATTTGTGCTAGTAGGGATGACTGAGGGGCATTTATGCTAGAAGAGGAAATTTGAGGGGGGGGGGGGGGTGTGCTAGGATGGGGGATTGGGGGAGGGGAATTTGTGCTGGGAGGGTGATTTGGAGGGAGGGGTTGTGCTCGGAGGGAAAATTTGAGGGGCAAAGTTTTTGTATTAAGATTGGGGGTTGTGCTAGTAAAGGTAATATGGTGGGTGGTGTGGTGGGGGGGTAGTTTGTGCTAGGAGGACATTTTTTGTGGGAAGTGGATTTGAGCTAGTAGGGAGGGTTGTGTTAGAATGGGGGATTGGGAATTTGTGCTGGGAGGGCGGATTTGGAGGTAGGGGGGGGGGGGGGATTTGTGCTCGGGGGGTAAAGTTTTTGTATTAGGATTGGAGGGTCGTGCTAGAAAAGGTAATATGGTGGTGGTGGGGGTCTTTGTACTAGGAGGGACATTTTTTGCTAGGAGGGTAAAAATGAGTGGGGGGGGATTTTGTGCTAGGATGGGGGATTGGGAGGGGAATTTGTGCTGGGAGGGGGGATTTGGAGTGAAAGGGGGGGGATTTGTGCTAGGATGGAGGATTGGGGGGGATTTGTGCTGGGAGGGGGGGATTTGGAGTGAAAGGGGGGGGGATTTGTGCTAGGATGGAGGATTGGGGGGGGATTTGTGCTTGGAGGGAAACTTGAGGAGTAGAGGAATTTTGCTAGGAAAGGGGAATTTTTTCTTGGTGGGGGAGGGGGAGATTGTGCAGGGAGATATGTGTTATGAGGGGATTTGAGCTGAGCATGCAGATTAGCACTCAATTTTTTTGGGGGGGGGGGGGACACATAATGCTCATCTATCTTTGGGGGAAAAGGGTGCAATTTGGCATGTCACCCTGGGCTGTAGATGACCTTGTCCCAGCACTTCATGTTCCTACGAAGACAAATGTGATTTCTGATGACGGAATCTTCTGACTTTATGCATGTAGTTACTTCAACTCAACATGTTTCGCCAACCACTTGCTTCTTCAGGAATATTATATATATTATAAACCAAATTTGTTTTACTTATTTTGTTTCTCATTTGATTTATAGTACATGATCTGTATATGGCAAGCATAGAGATTGACTTATACGATAACGTTTTCCGGTGATGTGTCCATTCTCTAATTACAGTGGTAGTACTCATATATCTCCTGAGGAAGCCAGTGATTGGCGAAACATGTCGAGTTGAAGTAACTACATGCCCAGACCACATGGATGTTATCTTGATGGTTTACAAAAAAAAATGTTTAAATAGTTTTTTTTTACTGTAAAGTCTAAAAAAACTAAATGTATTTTTATCTTTAAAATTGTGTTTTTGTTTTGGCACATTAAAAAGTCCCTGAACAACTCCCCCCACCTGTTGGATGTCATCGATGTTCCCGGGACTTGTCATCAAAATTATTTTTAGGGTTCCTCTGGGGTTAAAGTGGTGAGAAAGGCCGAATTAGAGGTTCTCTTCAAGCACTCAAAAAGTTCTGACTGATGCAGCAAATGTGCAATGAGGAAAGGATACGATTCTGTTAGGGGGCGACACACCTACATTGTGACACCGCTCACTGCTTCTCTATTTCCTTGTGCGGGGTGACTGGTCTTTCCCCCCCGCCCCTTCTGTTGTTTTATGTAGTAGGTGGAGCCTGCTGGGCCCCTCCACATCTCTGTGCTCTCCCTCCCTCTATGTGTGGGGTGAATGGTCTTTCCCCCGCCCCTTCCTGTTGTTTTATGTAGTAGGTGGAGCCTGCTGGGCCCCTCCCACATCTCTGTGCTCTCCCTCTATGTGTGGGGTGACTGGTCTTGTCTCCGCTACCTCTGGTCGTTTTTCTGTGGTGGGTGGAGCCTGCTGGGCCCCTCCCACAGCTCTGTGCTCTCTCCTTGTGCAAGGTGTTTGGCCTGGTCTCTGCCCCTCCAGTAATTTTTTAGTAGTGGGTGGAGCCTGCTGGGCCCCCTCCCACAGCTCTGCTCGCTGCGCAGGCTATATACAGCACATGTGATGATGTCACAGTCACTTTTACAAGGTAATATCTGGGGTTTGTAAAGGCATTTGTTGCACACAAAGTGGGTTTCTTTTATCCTTTATGACTAATAAGGAATATACATAAATGAACATTTTCCGCTGTAATGTTATCCAGTGACGGATTCCATCGCCTTTGGCCGCCAACGCCGCGTCCTCCTCCTTTCGCCCGGCACAGGACAGGAATTTGGTTGAAGTGTTTCTGGAAGGCGTCACTTTCCTCCCTCCGTCCTCTTATCTCCCCAATATAAAACATATTGCACAATTTATCTCATTCAGAGTGGAAGGTACATCCCCGCTAATGGGCTCCTGTGCTAAATGTACAGATAAAGTAACACCTCCCCCCCCCCCCCCCCCCCCCCCGCATGGCGCTGACAGCCGGCTTTAAGGGAGTAAACGCAGCGCCCCCCCCCCCCCCCAGAGGTATGGATGGACGGGGATGAGACAGCAGGGAGAGAGGATGAATGTGAGGGGTAATAATTCCAGAAACTTCCAGGATCCCTGCAATCACTTTATAAATTAGGAATGGGTGGGTGGGGGAGGGGAGTTAAAAGGCTGCCAGAGATGTATGACAATTACTGGAGGGGCTGTAATGAGGATCTTGTCACCGAGCTGTCACCGCGCTCCGGCCCGGCTTCTCCATTCCGTAATAATAATAATAATAATAATAATAATATAAGAGGTGCGGGATGCTGAATAAGAAAAAAAGAAAATCAAAAAGAAGAGCGATGGCGGCGCCGCCGGTTCCCTCGCCCCACTCCAACCGCGCCTTTCACCGGTTGGCCGGGCAATAGAAGATGCCACACACTCGACAGGCTGAGATAAAATTGATAGGGAGGGTGGGTGGTTGAAGAGTGGGAAAAAGAAAAGAGGGAGGGTTACCACCGGCGCTGATCGATACCACTAAAAGCCGCGAGACACCGTGATGGAAGGCAATTTTTTTTTTTTTTTTGTCTTTGCTAAAGTATGGGAGCGAGCGACGGTGATTCATGGTGATAACGCGCGGCGGCTAACCAAAGCCTGACAGGCCAATGAATTCTAGATGAAAGTTCGGCGTCTCTGAAGACAAAGCAAAGCAAGGGAGGGAGGGGGGAAGAGAGATGGGCAGGATGGGCACCGGGGGGGGGGCGAGGAAAGGCCAAATCTACCTGGTCTGCGAGGAAGGGGTTCAAATAGATGTAAACCCAAACTGGATGATATTTAATTTCTATCAAAAATAATTTGTTCTGGTTTTTTAATAACATCACCTTTTTATATCATAATCACAACAGAAACTACCCAAATGACCCTGATCAAAAGTTTACATACCCCAGTTCTTAAGACCGTGTATTGCCCCTTTAACATCAATGACAGCTTGAAGTCTTTTGTGGTATTTGTGGATGAGGCTCTTTATCTTCTCAGATGGTTCCTCTTGGCACAAAGCCTCCAGTTCCTGTAAATTCTTGGGCTGTCTTGTATGAACAGCATGTTTGAGATCTCCCCAGAGTGGCTCAATGATATTGAGGTCAGGGGACTGAGATGGCCACTCCAGAACCTTCACTTTATTCTGCTGTAGCCAATGACAGGTGGACTTGGCCTTGTGTTTTGGATCATTGTCATGTTGGAATGTCCAAGTACGTCCCATGCGCAGCTTCCTGGCTGATGAATGCAAATGTTCCTCCAGTATTTTTTGATAACATACTGCATTCATCTTGCCATTAATTGTGACCCAATTTCCTGTGCCTTTGTAGCTCACACATCCCCAAAACATCAGCGATCCACCTCCGTGTTTCACAGTAGGGATGGTGGACCTTTCATCATAGACCTTGTTGTCTCCTCTACAAATGTAGTATTCATGGTTGTGGCCAAAAAGCTCAATTTTGGTCTCATCACTCCAAATGACTTTGTGGCAGAAGGTTTGAGGCTTGTCTCTGTGCGGTTTGGCATATTGTAAGTGGGATACTTTGTGGCATTTGTGTAGTAATGGCTTTCTTCTGGAGACTCGACCATGCAGCCCATCTTTCTTCAAGTGCCTCCTTATTGTGCATCTTGAAACATCCACACCACATGTTTTCAGAGAGTCCTGGATTTCACCTGAAGTTATTTGTGGGGTTTTCTTTGCATCCCGAACAATTTTCCTGGCAGTTGTGGCTGAAATTTTAGTTGGTCTACCTGACCGTGGTTTGGTTTCAACAGAACCCCTCATTTTCCACTTCTTGATTAGAATTTGAACACTGCTGATTGGCATTCTCAATTCCCTGGATATCTTTTTACATCCCTTTCCTGTTTTATACAGTTCAACTACCTTTTCCCGCAGATCCTTTGACAATCCTTTTGCTTTCCCCATGACTCAGAATCCAGAAACAGCACTGGATGAAAGATGCAAGGGTCTGTTAGGAGTCCAGAAACTCAGTGACCTTTTATACACACACACTAATTACAAGCAAACAGATCACAGGTGAGGAGGGTTCCCTTTAATAGCCATTCAAAACACTTTATGTCAACTTGTGTGCATGTTATCAGGCCAAAATCACCGGGGTATGTAAACTTTTGATCAGCATCATTTGGGTAGTTTCTGTTGTGATTATGATATAAAAAGAGTAAACACAGATGATTGATAATAAATGGCTTCAGCCAAACACTAACCATGAGTGAGAGAAAAGTTTTTGTGTTATCATTTATATTCTCTGAAAAATGGCCAAGAAATCATAAATTCTGCCAGGGTATGTAAACTTATGAGCACAAGTGTGTGTGTGTGTGTATATATATATATATATACACATATATAAATATATATATATATATATATATATATATATATACACATATATAAATATATATATTTATATTTATATGTGTGTGTGTGTGTATATATATATACATATATATATTTATATTACATGAATAAAATTTTATTAACATTTAGAATATTTAATTTATATTACATAATTAATAAACTAATAATTCTAAATGTTAATAATATTTAAATTAATGTATTATAAATAAAAAATAAATAAATGTACATTTCTCTCTGTTTCTTTCTCTCTCTCTAAATATAAAAAATATAAATTAAATTAAATGTGTAATAATGTATTTATCATTATATATCTAATGTAATATTATATATACTGTATATATATACTGTATATATATATATACATATATATATATATATATATATATATATATATATATATATATATATATATATATATAATATAATGATTTAATAAATTGCAAATGACAGAAAAAATTGAGTACTGTCCGTGATATTTTTTTTTATTTTTTTTTATTTGCACTAACATACAATTTTTCAGGACAAGCTTTCGGGGTATGTCCCCTTCTTCAAGGTCCAAGCAGTTGAGTACTGCTTGGACCTTGAAGAAGGGGACATACCCCGAAAGCTTGTCCTGAAAAATTGTATGTTAGTGCAAATAAAAAAAGTATCACGGACAGTACTCAATTTTCTCTGTCACAATTGCACTAATACAGCTACAATCAAATCAAGTATAAATTGCAAACATAATTTATAGCTGTCTTGCTCATTGTCTTTTATTCCTCCTCAGGTTCCTCAGCTGGGATCCCAATCGGAGCGCTATCTGCATGGAGTTTGCATGTTCTCCCGACGCCTGCGTGGGTTTCCTCTGGGTACTCCGGTTTCCTCCCACACTCCACAGACATGTTGGGAGGATAACTGGCTGCTGTCTACATTGGTCCTAGTATGTGTATAAGTGAGACAGGGCCCTTAGATTGTAAGCTCTTGGGATCAGGGACTGATGTGTGTAAATATCTGTAATAAAAATAATACAAAATATTAAAATATTGCGTTATCCTCCCAACCACCTGCCTTGTAGTGCAGGACCTGGAGAAGAGCATGATGGGAAGTCAGCTAAGGAGGGACGGCGGGGTGTATCTAACAATCTGTAACATATTGAACCTTTCCAAACAATGGATTAAGGATCACTTTATGTAAATCTTCCATAAGGGCCTCTTCTGCCCCCCTCTCCCCTCCCCCGGACGATCTGCATTTAATGGATGATATTGGGTGTCACGCAATCTGTCAGTCCGCATTAGCTGTGCGCTGCATTATGGGACGAGCATGCACGGTGGCGGGAGATGGGCTTTCCTTATACCAACACACACTTCTCACAGTCACATCCGATCGGACACAATACACACTCACCGCGCTCCTTGTTACAGTCTGTTCTGACATCAATGGCGTCTCGCGCCTGATTACACTCGTGCACGCAGCGGTAAAAAGTTATGGGAGCCGCTTACACATAACATATATTCCCTCTACATGGAAACGCGCAAAACAGGACGGCCTATAGATGGCGGTGTGGCTGCGCCAGTGGGAGGGGTCATGGCGCGTGAAAAACCGGCGTGCCGCGTCCGACTTTCCTGACTTTTTATGAAGCTGAGTAAATCAGATCAGAAAGGAATAGTAACATTGTACGCGGAAAACCGCGATTCGTCCCGCATCACACAGCGCCAGACGGGAAATTCTGATTAAATGGATTCCGACTTGGAATACGCCGGATGTCCGCTGATCAATTTTCCGATTACAGCTCTGACCTCTCCGTCTGTGAGATGAGGGAACATTGGACGCACATAGGAAGATCTGCGCTGTAACCCTGAGCTCCACGGAATGCGCCATGATGGCGTATGTGAGGTCACCCCTCCCCCCCCACTTCACTTCCAAACTAGGAGAAAGAGGAGAAGAGGAGCAGAGCCCTGGGCCCCAGAGAGCAAAGAACCCCAGAAAACTAAGAGCTCCAGAGAGCCAAAGGCCCCAGAGAACCAAGATCACCAGAGAGCCCTGGGCCCCAGAGAGCCAAGGGCCCCAGGGAACCAAGGATACCAGAGAGCCAAGAGCTCCAAAGAGCCAAGAACCCCAGAGAGCCAAAAGCCCCAGAGAGCCAAGGGCCCCAGAGAACCAAGGGCCTCAGAGAGTCCCGGACCCCAGAGAGTCAGGAGCCCCAAAGATCCAAGAACCCTAGAGAGCCAAGGACCCCAGAGAACCAAGAACCCCAGAGAGCCAAGAATGCCAGAGAGCCTAGAACCTCAGAGAACCAAGAACGCCAGAGAGCCAAGAACCCCAGAGAGCCAAGGGCCCCAAAGAACCAAGAACCCCAGAGGGCCCCAGAGAGCCAAGGACCTCAAGGAGCCAAGAACCCCAGAGAGCCCCAGTCCCCAGAGAGCCAAGAGCCCCAGAGAGCCGAGAACCCCAGAGAGCCCCAGGCCCCAGAGAGCCAAGAGCCCCAGAGAGCCGAGAACCCCAGAGAGCCCCAGGCCCCAGAGAGCCAAGAGCCCTAGTCCCACGAGAGCCAAGAGCCCCAGAGAGCCGAGAACCCCAGAGAGCCGAGAACCCCAGAGAGCCCCAGGCCCCAGAGAGCCAAGAGCCCCAGAGAGCCGAGAACCCCAGAGAGCCCCAGGCCCCAGAGAGCCAAGAACCCTAGAGAGCCCCAGTCCCCAGAGAGCCAAGAGCCCCAGAGAGCCGAGAACCCCAGAGAGCCCCAGGCCCCAGAGAGCCAAGAGCTCCAGAGAGCCAAGGACCCCAGAGAGCCCAGAGTGCCCCAGAAAGCCAAGGACCCCAGAGAGCCCCAGAGTGTCCCAGGGCCCAGAAAGCCAAGAGCCCCAGAGAGCCGCGGCCCAACTACAAAGATCTGCAGATCTCATCTCTGCTCTACTTATTATAATGGAAACATGAGATTATCTATCTATCTATCTATCTATCTATCTATCTATCTATCTATCTATCTATCTATCTATCTATCTATCTATCTATCTATCTATCTATCTATCTATCTAATAAGCAGTGTAATTCTTTATACTGTGTAACACTGATATGTCTAAGCAGTGATGTCACCTCTCCAATTTTGTCACAGTGTCACTTCTCCCATTGGGTAACAATGACATCACCGCTCTGATTTGGTCACAGTGATGTCACCTCTCCCATCTGGTGTCAGTGATGTCACTTGTGTTGCTGGGGTGAAGTTTGGGATTGTCCCCCGGAGAAGTTTCTTTGTCTCGGAGGGGCAATCTATATACAAGGACACGTCTCCCCCATCCAGGCGCGGTCCTTCTGTGATTTCCGTCTATTAGGGGGAGTTTATTCCTGGGCACACACCTCTCAAGTGCGGACAATTTGCTCTAACAGAACCAATCTGCGCTGTAGCGGGGGAACAGGAGGGACGTCGCCGGATTCTCATAAACCAGCTGCTTTCCGCGGGTCAATAAGAGCCGCGCTCCCCCCTCCCCCGTCCACCTCCAATAGTTGCTCTCTCACCTCTCCCCGCACTGTCCGCACATGAGGACGCATACAGAATGCCCATTGCAGCCCCTGGCACTTCATCCTGCACCTCCCCGGCTGCTAAATGACTTTGAGAAATGGATAATCGATTATCATCCAGCGTGCCCCCCCTCCCCCGGCCTCTCCAGACGTACACAGCTCACACTCAGCGCAGATCCATTTCATCCCTCACAACTAAATCCAACACTTCGTAATTACGCCGCCATCGCCTAATTGTACACATGTTGACAGAGGGCTTTGTAATAATCGGGGGATCAAAGGCGGATTTCCACCTTCAGCCACATCCCCCCCCACCGCCATCATTTCTCCCCAGAACCTTCCTCGTATAGAGATCTGTAGCGTCACATCATAGAGGACGTGCGTCACTTCATATTCATCTCAATATATCCATTGATACATAATTACACCCTGGTTACATCTTTTACATAGTTATATCTCCTCCATAGTTACATCATTATTTTTTGTAAGTACACCCCTCAGTGACATTTGTGTAAATCTTTTCTTCTATCTTTTCATGTGACAACACTGAAGAAATGACACTTGTCTACAATGTAAAGTAGTGAGTGTACAGCTTGTATAACAGTGTAAATTTGCTGTCCCCTCAAAATAACTCAACACACATCCATTAATGTCTAAACCGCTGGCAACAAAAGTCAGTACACCCCTAAGTGAAAATGTCCAAATTCGGCCCAATTAGCCATTTTCCCTCCCCGGTGTCATGTGACTCGTTAGTGTTACAAGGTCTCAGGTGTGAATGGGGAGCAGGTGTGTTAAATTTGGTGTTATCGCTCTCACTCTCTCATACTGGTCACTGGAAGTTCAACATGGCACCTCATGGCAAAGAACTCTCTGAGGATCTGAAGTAAAGAATTGTTGCTCTACATAAAGATGGCCTAGGCTATAAGAAGATTGCCAAGACCCTGAAACATATCTGCAGCACGGTGGCCAAGACCATACAGCGGTATAACAGGACAGGTTCCACTCAGAACAGGGCCTCGCCATGGTCCACCAAAGAAGTTGAGGTCACGTGATCAGCGTCATATCCAGAGGTTGTCTTTGGGAAATAGACGTATGAGTGCTGCCAGTATTGCTGCAGAGGTTGTAGGGGTGGGGGGTCAGCCTGTCAGTGCTCAGACCATACGCCAGTACGTCAGTTTGGCCGAGCGGCCCGCTCTAGGAAGAGTCCTGGTGGTTCCAAACTTCTTCCATCTACAGATGATGGAGGCCTTTGTGTGCCTTTCCAATCATGTCCAATCAACTGAATTTACCACAGGTGGACTCCAATCAAGTTGTAGAAACATCTCAAGGATGATCAGTGGAAACAGGAGGCACCTGAGCTCAATTCTGAGTGTCATGGGAGGAGCCTGTGATACTTATGTACATGGGAGGAGCCTGTGATACTTATGTACATGGGAGGAGCCTGTGATACTTATGTACATGGGAGGAGCCTGTGATACTTATGTACATGGGAGGAGCCTGTGATACTTATGTACATGGGAGGAGCCTGTGATACTTATGTACATGGGAGGAGCCTGTGATACTTATGTACATGGGAGGAGCCTGTGATACTTATGTACATGGGAGGAGCCTGTGATACTTATGTACATGGGAGGAGCCTGTGATACTTATGTACATGGGAGGAGCCTGTGATACTTATGTACATGGGTAGGAGTCTGTGATACTTATGTACATGGGAGGAGCCTGTGATACTTCTGTACATGGGAGGAGCCTGTGATACTTATGTACATGGGAGGAGCCTGTGATACTTCTGTACATGGGAGGAGCCTGTGATACTTATGTACATGGGAGGAGCCTGTGATACTTATGTACATGGAATTTTTTATTTTTAATAAATTTGCAAAGATTTCAAACAAACTTTTTGAGGAAAATAATGAATTTAATCCATTTTGGAATAAGGCTGGAACATAAAAAAATGTGGAAAAAGTGAAGCGGATACTTTCCGGATGCACTGTATCTACAGGAGGTACAGAGGAGGTAAGTGCTCTGGGGCCTGGGAATTCTGAGGGCCCGTCTTGTTATCGCCCTTCCTCTTCATTCCCCCCATTATCTGCTCATGTTCAGGGCAATGAAAAGATGAATTCCTCCTCCCTGTGCATCTTTTTTCTGTTGTCGGTAATCGCAGTGTCACCAAACTTAAAATAAAAATGAATCCTTCCCAAGATCTGAATAGAACGAAGTGCCCACCAACCTTTCCTGTTTACTGCCATCCCTGTCCCATGGAGGAGATTTTCCTCACTCCCTATGGTGTCACCGGGACAGGGAAGTGGGGGAACAGACAGATAAAAACCCAACACAGCAAACCTGTCCATATTCTACCATTACCAAATAGTTTTGTTTGGAATCCTTGGAAGTTCACACCAAGACCCTTCTCTGTACAGCACTGCGGTATATGTCAGAGCTATATAAATGTATAATAATAATGATAGTGTGTGACTGTGGGGGAGGGACATTAGAGTGTAAGCTCCTCTGTACAGAGACTGATGTGACTGTGGGGGAGGGGATATTAGAGTGTAAGCTCCTCTGTACAGAGACTGATGTGACTGTGGGGGGAGGGGACATTAGAGTGTAAGCTCCTCTGTACAGAGACTGATGTGACTGTGGGGGAGGGGACATTAGAGTGTAAGCTCCTCTGTATAGAGACTGATGTGACTGTGGGGGGAGGGGACATTAGAGTGTAAGCTCCTCTGTATAGAGACTGATGTGACTGTGGGGGGAGGGGACATTAGAGTGTAAGCTCCTCTGTACAGAGACTGATGTGACTGTGGGGGGAGGGGACATTAGAGTGTAAGCTCCTCTGTACAGAGACTGATGTGACTGTGGGGGAGGGGACATTAGAGTGTAAGCTCTTCTGTATAGAGACTGATGTGACTGTGAGGGGAGGGGACATTAGAGTGTAAGCTCCTCTGTATAGAGACTGATGTGACTGTGGGGGGAGGGGACATTAGAGTGTAAGCTCCTCTGTACAGAGACTGATGTGACTGTGGGGGGAGGGGACATTAGAGTGTAAGCTCCTCTGTATAGAGACTGATGTGACTGTGGGGGGGAGGGGACATTAGAGTGTAAGCTCCTCTGTATAGAGACTGATGTGTGGGGGGAGGGGACATTAGAGTGTAAGCTCCTCTGTATAGAGACTGATGTGTGGGGGGAGGGGACATTAGAGTGTAAGCTCCTCTGTATAGAGACTGATGTGACTGTGGGGGGAGGGGACATTAGAGTGTAAGCTCCTCTGTATAGAGACTGATGTGATTGTGGGGGGAGGGGACATTAGAGTGTAAGCTCCTCTTTATAGAGACTGATGTGACTGTGGGAGAGGGGACATTAGAGTGTAAGCTCCTCTGTATAGAGACTGATGTGATGGGGGGAGGGGACATTAGAGTGTAAGCTCCTCTGTATAGAGACTGATGTGACTGTGGGGGAGGGGACATTAGAGTGTAAGCTCCTCTGTACAGAGACTGATGTGACTGTGGGGGAGGGGATATTAGAGTGTAAGCTCCTCTGTACAGAGACTGATGTGACTGTGGGGGGAGGGGACATTAGAGTGTAAGCTCCTCTGTACAGAGACTGATGTGACTGTGGGGGGGGGGGACATTAGAGTGTAAGCTCCTCTGTATAGAGACTGATGTGACTGTGGGGGAGGGGACATTAGAGTGTAAGCTCCTCTGTATAGAGACTGATGTGACTGTGGGGGGAGGGGACATTAGAGTGTAAGCTCCTCTGTACAGAGACTGATGTGACTGTGGGGGGAGGGGACATTAGAGTGTAAGCTCCTCTGTACAGAGACTGATGTGACTGTGGGGGAGGGGACATTAGAGTGTAAGCTCTTCTGTATAGAGACTGATGTGACTGTGAGGGGAGGGGACATTAGAGTGTAAGCTCCTCTGTATAGAGACTGATGTGACTGTGGGGGAGGGGACATTAGAGTGTAAGCTCCTCTGTACAGAGACTGATGTGACTGTGGGGGGAGGGGACATTAGAGTGTAAGCTCCTCTGTACAGAGACTGATGTGACTGTGGGGGGGAGGGGACATTAGAGTGTAAGCTCCTCTGTATAGAGACTGATGTGACTGTGGGGGGAGGGGACATTAGAGTGTAAGCTCCTCTGTATAGAGACTGATGTGACTGTGGGGGGAGGGGACATTAGAGTGTAAGCTCCTCTGTATAGAGACTGATGTGACTGTGGGGGGGAGGGGACATTAGAGTGTAAGCTCCTCTGTATAGAGACTGATGTGTGGGGGGAGGGGACATTAGAGTGTAAGCTCCTCTGTATAGAGACTGATGTGTGGGGGGAGGGGACATTAGAGTGTAAGCTCCTCTGTATAGAGACTGATGTGACTGTGGGGGGAGGGGACATTAGAGTGTAAGCTCCTCTGTATAGAGACTGATGTGATTGTGGGGGGAGGGGACATTAGAGTGTAAGCTCCTCTTTATAGAGACTGATGTGACTGTGGGAGAGGGGACATTAGAGTGTAAGCTCCTCTGTATAGAGACTGATGTGACTGTGGGGGGGGAGGGGACATTAGAGTGTAAGCTCCTCTGTATAGAGACTGATGTGATGGGGGGAGGGGACATTAGAGTGTAAGCTCCTCTGTATAGAGACTGATGTGACTGTGGGGGGGGGGGGGAGGGGACATTAGAGTGTAAGCTCCTCTGTACAGAGACTGATGTGACTGTGGGGGAGGGGACATTAGAGTGTAAGCTCTTCTGTATAGAGACTGATGTGACTGTGGGGGAGGGGGCATTAGAGTGTAAGCTCCTCTGTATAGAGACTGATGTGACTGTGGGGGGGGGGACATTAGAGTGTAAGCTCCTCTGTATAGAGACTGATGTGACTGTGGGGGGAGGGGACATTAGAGTGTAAGCTCCTCTGTATAGAGACTGATGTGATTGTGGGGGGAGGGGACATTAGAGTGTAAGCTCCTCTTTATAGAGACTGATGTGACTGTGGGGGAGGGGACATTAGAGTGTAAGCTCCTCTGTATAGAGACTGATGTGACTGTGGGGGAGGGGACATTAGAGTGTAAGCTCCTCTGTACAGAGACTGATGTGACTGTGGGGGGAGGGGACATTAGAGTGTAAGCTCCTCTGTATAGAGACTGATGTGACTGTGGGGGAGGGGACATTAGAGTGTAAGCTCTTCTGTATAGAGACTGATGTGACTGTGGGGGGAGGGGACATTAGAGTGTAAGCTCCTCTGTACAGAGGACTGATGTGACTGTGGGGGGGAGGGGACATTAGAGTGTAAGCTCCTCTGTATAGAGACTGATGTGACTGTGGGGGGGAGGGGACATTAGAGTGTAAGCTCCTCTGTATAGAGACTGATGTGTGGGGGGAGGGGACATTAGAGTGTAAGCTCCTCTGTATAGAGACTGATGTGTGGGGGGAGGGGACATTAGAGTGTAAGCTCCTCTGTATAGAGACTGATGTGACTGTAGGGGAGGGGACATTAGAGTGTAAGCTCCTCTGTACAGAGACTGATGTGACTGTGGGGGGAGGGGACATTAGAGTGTAAGCTCCTCTTTATAGAGACTGATGTGACTGTGGGGGAGGGGACATTAGAGTGTAAGCTCCTCTGTACAGAGACTGATGTGACTGTGGGGGAGGGGACATTAGAGTGTAAGCTCCTCTGTACAGAGACTGATGTGACTGTGGGGGGAGAGGACATTAGAGTGTAAGCTCCTCTGTATAGAGACTGATGTGACTGTGGGGGAGGGGACATTAGAGTGTAAGCTCCTCTGTATAGAGACTGATGTGACTGTGGGGGGGGAGGGGACATTAGAGTGTAAGCTCCCTCTGTATAGAGACTGATGTGATGGGGGAGGGGACATTAGAGTGTAAGCTCCTCTGTATAGAGACTGATGTGACTGTGGGGGGGGGAGGGGACATTAGAGTGTAAGCTCCTCTGTACAGAGACTGATGTGACTGTGGGGGAGGGGACATTAGAGTGTAAGCTCTTCTGTATAGAGACTGATGTGACTGTGGGGGAGGGGGCATTAGAGTGTAAGCTCCTCTGTATAGAGACTGATGTGACTGTGGGGGGGGGGGGACATTAGAGTGTAAGCTCCTCTGTATAGAGACTGATGTGACTGTGGGGGGAGGGGACATTAGAGTGTAAGCTCCTCTGTATAGAGACTGATGTGATTGTGGGGGGAGGGGACATTAGAGTGTAAGCTCCTCTTTATAGAGACTGATGTGACTGTGGGGGAGGGGACATTAGAGTGTAAGCTCCTCTGTATAGAGACTGATGTGACTGTGGGGGAGGGGACATTAGAGTGTAAGCTCCTCTGTACAGAGACTGATGTGACTGTGGGGGGAGAGGACATTAGAGTGTAAGCTCCTCTGTATAGAGACTGATGTGACTGTGGGGGAGGGGACATTAGAGTGTAAGCTCCTCTGTATAGAGACTGATGTGACTGTGGGGGGGAGGGGACATTAGAGTGTAAGCTCCTCTGTATAGAGACTGATGTGATGGGGGGAGGGGACATTAGAGTGTAAGCTCCTCTGTATAGAGACTGATGTGACTGTGGGGGGGGGGGGGGGACATTAGAGTGTAAGCTCCTCTGTACAGAGACTGATGTGACTGTGGGGGAGGGGACATTAGAGTGTAAGCTCCTCTGTATAGAGACTGATGTGACTGTGGGGGGGGGAGGGGACATTAGAGTGTAAGCTCCTCTGTACAGAGACTGATGTGACTGTGGGGGAGGGGACATTAGAGTGTAAGCTCCTCTGTACAGAGACTGATGTGACTGTGGGGGAGGGGACATTAGAGTGTAAGCTCCTCTGTACAGAGACTGATGTGACTGTGGGGGGGGGGGAGGGGACATTAGAGTGTAAGCTCCTCTGTATAGAGACTGATGTGACTGTGGGGGAGGGGACATTACAGTGTAAGCTCCTCTGTACAGAGACTGATGTGACTGTGGGGGAGGGGACATTAGAGTGTAAGCTCCTCTAATGCAGACACTGATGTGACTGTGGGGGGAGGGGACATTAGAGTGTAAGCTCCTCTGGTGCAGAGACTGATGTGACTGTGGGGGAGGGGACATTAGAGTGTAAGCTCCTCTGTATAGAGACTGATGTGACTGTGTGGGGGGAGGGGACATTAGAGTGTAAGCTCCTCTGGTGCAGAGACTGATGTGACTGTGGGGGAGGGGACATTAGAGTGTAAGCTCCTCTGGTGCAGAGACTGATGTGACTGTGGGGGAGGGGACATTAGAGTGTAAGCTCCTCTGGTGCAGAGACTGATGTGACTGTGGGGCCCCCCACCTCACGTGATACCCCAGTGCTCAGGGCCCCTATACTATTATAGCACAAATCCCCCCTCCTAGCACAAAACCTCTCCCCCCCATTCCCCCCTACCAACACAAATCCCCCCCAAATCACCAGACCTAGCACCCCCGCCCCAAATTTGCCCTCCCAGAACAATTCTTAGCCACTGCTGCCCCCCAAATTCTCCTTCTCAACACAAATCCCCTCCCCCATCTCCATGTGGTGCCCCCCCACCTCACATGATACCACAGTGCCCAGGGCAGCTGCCCCTCCTGCCCCCCTCTAGTGGTGAGAGGGCAGTGGTGCAGGTGTGCTGATCCTGACGCATCGCACTGCTTACTTTTTTTTTTGTGCCAACTTTATTGAAATGTCACAATTGGACATTTTATTGAGTTCTATTGGCGGCAGAGCGGCGTGATGAGGCGGGGCTGCGTCCCCCGCACCGCGCTGAGGTTCTGCATCCCGCACCACCGCAGGGGCTGATTTGTGTCAAACAAAAAAAAAACGTAAGCAGAAAAAAAAATCTGATCTGCCAATCGATCTGCGGTGGGCGAGGACCTGTCACTGATGATTTTCTTATAGACATATTTATGCCCAGGTTGGGTCTCCACCTTACCAGTCAGTCAGCGGACAAGACGGATAACGCGGCATCTAGGTGAAGACAGAAATGTTTTCTCTTCTTAACCTGACAGTGACCCCCCCCCACCCCCTTTTCCTTCAGCCCCAGTTCCCTCGGCTTCATCTCCCCGTCCTGACGGACGGTCGCGGCGATGGGCGAGATGAATCTGCGGGCCCTCGGCGGGCGTCTGTCACAGTTAAGCATGATAAATGTATGAGGTGAGGAGGGAGCGGCCCGCAGCATCCCCGCTTAATGGATACGTCTACTGCTGAACGTGTACACACACCGCGCTCTGATCCTGTGCTAATCTCGCCGCTCGGGGAACGCCGCGCCGAATGATAACGAGGAAATGGCAATGACAACATTTTTTAGCTGAAAGATTCTTCACCAAATGCCATCGCACAGGTGCCGCTGACAAGCGCCTGATTAAATAGGGAGGGGGGGGGAGAAAAGGGTGGCGGAACGTGTCGAGGGCGCCGCGAGATGGATCATTTCATTTCTAAGTATTTATTAGCATGTCCACAGTGAGTGGGGGGGGGGGGGAAGGGGGTGACACATCAGCAGGTCCCTGCTTGGGGGGGCCCTATAAACAAAACCTCGGCTTCTACCCCCATGATGGCGAACCGTCGCAGCGCGCCGACCAAAGATGGAACTATCCGAGAGCAGAAAATAATTAGAAAAAAATTGTGCGATTGTCTAAAGTGTTATTCACAAATGGCGTTTAGTTTATTACCATTTATTCTATTTATGTATCATTTATTATTCTTAATTTTATTTTATTATCATTTCATTTATTTATTATTTTATTTTACTTATTTAATAATATGTGTTTATTTTTATTTTATTTATTTATTATCATTTGGTATTTTATTTGATATTTTATTTATTTTATTTTTTTTATTTATTACTTATTTGTTTTTAATTGTAATTTTTTTATTTTGTTTTGTTTTTAATTTTAGTATTGTTTTATTTAATTCATTATTATTATTTATTTATATTATTATTATTTAATCTATTTATTATTTGACTTGATTTCATTGAGCTACATACC